>CABFOS010146504.1:0-11733 GCA_900660315.1 Diretmoides pauciradiatus
GAAGGCGAAGCTCTCAATTTACCAGTTGATCTACATTCCAACCCTCACCTATGGTCATGAGCTTTGGGTAGTGACCGAAAGAACGAGATCGCGAATACAAGCGGCTGAAATGAGTTTCCTGCGCAGGGTGGCCGGGCTCAGCCTTAGAGATAGGGTGAGGAGCTCGGACATCCGGGAGGGACTCAGAGTAGAACCGCTGCTCCTCCACATCGAGAGGAGCCAGTTGAGGTGGTTCGGGCATCTGGTTAGGATGCCTCCCGGACGCCTCCCTGGGGAGGGATTTCGGGCATGTCCAACCGGGAGGAGACCTCGGGGTCAACCCAGGACACGCTGGAGGGACTACATCTCTCGGCTGGCCTGGGAACGCCTCGTGATTCCCCCGGAAGAGCTGGTGGAAGTGGCGAGGGAGAGGGTTTCCTGGGCTTCCCTGCTGAAGATGCTGCCCCCGCGACCCGGACCCGGATAAGCGGAGGACAACGAACGAATGAACGATAAAAATAAATACTATTTTCAATAGTTAGTTTATAATTATCAGACACTTCCAAATGGATTCTTGATCAGGACAACCACTTACACTATGAGTGTAAGATGATATTTCCCAAAATGGTACATATTTCTATATAGAAGTATAGAAGTGGATGTCCTGAGTTGAAATCCATTGGAAATGTCAACTGATTATTGCAAATAATATTATTATGGAGTGCCACAGATGGGAAATTTAACTGAGACAATTTCCCAAAATAAGCCTATGGTTGACATAGGTTGATATTTCAAAAAAATGTGTGCGGGAGTTTTGTTCTGCTCATTTGGTCGGCCTAGGGTCTTCTCCGACGCACCTGACTGTTCGCGGGTGTGCAAAAGTTTTTCCTTCTCAAAAAAAAAATCTCAATTGCAAATTGTGTTTTTATTAAAGGGCAAATATGAAAAAGTAATTCAGAGATTTTGTAACTGTTTTCACATTTCTTCAGTTTGAGTTGGATTCTATTTTTCATTTTTACAGCATCGTTAAATGTAGACTTCACCATTGTAAAAGTATTTTTATTTTTTAATGTTTTTTATTAAACCTTTATTTAACCAGCTAAAGTCTCACAGAGATTTACAATATTTTTTTCAAGAGAGACCTGGCCCAGAGGGCAGCATACAAAAACATACATTTCAAAGTCATACAAACAAACACAAATATCAAACATTTAAAACGGCAGATTTGGGGTTGCATAGATAACAAATTAAAAACAGAGACAATTTTCTATACTTCCACATTCTAAGTCCTTTAAAGTTGAGCCAATGGCATCATACAGTATGACATCAGTTCTGGCAATTTTAAATCTTTCTGGAGGGATTTCCAGGCAAAGGGGGCAACGTATTTAAAAGCCCCCCCCAGCTCAGTGCAAACACGCAGAACAGTCAACTGCAGAACATCTTGCGAGTGTAGGCTATAATAGCCTTGGCTTCTGAAGAGATATGTCACAAGTAATTAGGGACCAGTCCAAAGAGAGTTTTAGATGAAACTCAACCAATGGGTACACCTGCAGAAATTGCCAATCAGATTTTGCATATAAAGGTACAATGGTGTGTAAGATGTTTACAACCAGTGACAAATCTCAAGGCACAATGATCCATGATGACACAATGTCCAGCGATCGCAACCATTGGGCAGAAGCACTCATATACAAGTCACCATCATCTAGCAGAGGCAAATAGGTTGCCAACACAAGATATTCCCTAGATCCAAAGGAGAAGTAGGATTTATTTCTAAAGTAGAAAACTAATTTCACCTTGAACTAAGAGACTAGATTGGTAATGTGAGACTTAATGATAGGAACAATTCATAGAGGTGTATTGCAAAGGTATTGCATTTTGACTCTTTTGTTGAGAGGGATTTGGATAGTGTTATGTTGGAACTCTTTGAAAGGATGCTACAGTAGGTAGATACACATCCGCATTAAATCACTCATAGAAAATAAATGAAAATTCCCGCGCTCAGAAATCACCTCTGCGTTGTCTTCTACTTCATGTCCACATTTCGGTACAATACCTTGGTCAAGACATTTACGAGGAATTTGGATAGTGCAGTCAGAACAGATCTGAGACATGATTCACAACTTTAATACATTAACAACCAACATTTATAACCCCTTCATGACACATTCATGTAGCATGAATACACACAATGATTTCAGAGGAAAAGTCTCCTAGGTAACATTTATAACTGTTGATTCACACCATAGGTATATTGTACCTTTTTTTAAATGTTGTTTTTCTAAAATGAGTTTGCAGTCCACACACCTTTTAGCATTTTTATTCATTTAGAGAGTAGAAAAGCAGAAAGGAGAGAAAAATCTGGCAGCATTTGGTCACAGGAAAGAAGAGCAGCAACGCTTGTAATATTGAGAACAATGAATTATTACTAAAACCAAATTGTTTCAGCATGTGGCCTTTGGGATTCAGTCATAGGCCAGCAGGGCCACAGAGGCTTAACTACTCAACTATTTGGCCACAAAACTACTACCGAAGATATAGTTTAGAAGAGAATTGCAGTCCACCAAAACAAAAAAAAACATGGTACTGGTTACTTTGAGCCCATACAGCTTCCAGAGCTGTACCAGAGCATTTTGCAGCCTCAACAACAGCAAAGACGTCAGGATGGAAAGTGACATACCTGGATTCATATCTAGCTTTGAGATGACTAACAGCTGTTATTATTTTGGATAGCTAGCTGATTTCACCTCAGGTCTTGAACGTCTCACTGGTTGTAGAAGATGAAAATGAAACATTACACAGTATTAGATCCTCATGCAACGAGGCCATCAATATTTAACGTTATTTCCTGCAAAATATCACCCTATCAGCTAATGGTTATCTTTTGCACACAGTTTGTGATCCTCCACTCCACTCTTAGCCATTAAACACCTAGCATTTTGATTTGAAGGTGACTCAGGAGGGTAGTGCCGCATGATGAGAGGAAAAATATAGGATGATGGAGATACAGTAAACTGCTTCGAACTACTGTTATGGTATAGGGGATTGAAAGTCTTTTTTTTAATCCCTCAGATGTTCAGAGAGGTGGAAAAGTTTGAGGTGTGTTGAATTCAAAATTGTTTACATTAGTATTATAAGTACATCAGTATTTATTCCCGCATTAAAACAGAATGCCACAGAATTTAAGAATTCACATATGTATACAGTGTGTTTAAACTGGTATTTATTGAGGTGAGATTTTCTGAAGCGTACATGCTCTTTTTCAGCACCACACTGTTTCACATATTTATAACAGTTTATACAGTTACACACGCTTACATCTGGGACCTGACCTACAACAACAGTCATCTACTGCCGGGCACTGGGAAGCTCCACTGGATGAGATGGGGAGTTTAAAGCTATGGGAGGGAGGCGAGAGTGTTAACCATTCTCTCTTGTTTAGAATAACCCATCCAGGTTGGACCTTTGAAACAACAATCCTGTCAAAATACTGCCACCCCAGAAGAGCATTTGACTTAACATGACTACGTTATGTTTGTATGAATGCTACATTTGTGAACATAAATGTGACTGACTTTGTGGACATATCCCATATCCAAAAGGTTTTGTACAGTGTAACAGTTGTGCTATCAGTTCCAAACCAGAACACCCACCCTGATTTCATCTTCCTGGATACTAGTCAGTCACAGTCGACTTTACAATCTTTTCTGTTTAATATGAGGTTGTTCATTAATTCAAGTCATGCTATTTGAAGCTGTATGTTCAGCAAAGATTAGGAAAAGGGTCAAAATTCTCGTATCTCTGGTAATAGAGTCATACATTTTCATTACTGTAGACTGAACTGTCATATGGCAAAGGAATAACTGTCCATATTATTTTTCATGTATATGTCCAAACATTAATGTAACTTTATGAGAAAATCCCCCACAAGGCACAGGTTCAAAATGGATCACTGACTAATTTCCGTTCTATTCAACAGCTTAAGAGCGTTTGATAAGACAGCACATTGAACATCGAGTAATTAACACGAGTTGTCAATATCAAAGAAGTTGTGTGTTTCACAGCCATCAGAACGCTATGCTGAACTAACACACTTTGTTCTTGTGTTGTTTTTCTATTTATGATTTGTTTTCTGCTCAGGGGGAGTCGCAAATGCCTGTGAGAGCACAAGGGAGATCCCTAACTGTACTAGTGTGTAAAGCTGGGGAGCGCAATGGTTTGTGTACAGAACAAAGTATTACCATGTTGGGGGTTCTCTTTTTCTGTTTTGTAATTCTTAAACACAATTGATGTTAATAGTTTTCTAAGGGACCTCATTTATACAGATTTGCCTGGATGTCTTGTTCAACAACATCCATGCAGCAAATTGAAATCTACTCAATGAGGCCATTGTATTTACTGGCAAAACTTATTCAGTTTTGTGGATGTATAAGCTACACAAATACATTCATTTGCAGAGTGAAATATCTTTATTTCTTGAGCTTTTGTCAAAACTTATGAAGAGAGTTATGTAAATTTCCTAAAGAATTTGCTTTCAAAGATAATTTCTGCCTATATATAGACTATTATGTCTGAGTCTTCAGTCAAACAGGGAATATTATTGAAATGTACAATATTATCATCTGTTTTGTTATCTGTATATATTATATGTATACTTCATTTCTACATGCTTGTAGTCTTAAGTACAATGGCGAACACAAAAGATCTGACTATGGTCTGTTTTTGAAAGTGTGTTAAAAGGTCAAACATTACTTAAAGAATCAGCTTAGTTTGTTTTGATAAGGTCCTTGACTTGTGCATGTTCTTATTGAGGACACATTTTCTGTGTTGTAGATAAGCAAGTGTTGTAAATAGTTATTTTCTAATCATTCATCAAAAGAGCCCAATGAATTTTGCATAGACCTTGTTTTGTTTGATTTACTGCCAGGCGATTTATGTTACGTACAAAGGGTTTATCTGTTAATACATACAATTGTATTGGCACATTACAGATTTAAATCCTTTCATTCTCCTTGAAATGAAATAAAAAATATCGACATGAACATTTTCACACATGTTCGATATGTTTATATTTTGTCAGACATTTAAACATTTTTACATGCATCACAATATTTAAACTCTGTACCAAGTATTATTTGCCACCAGCATCATGAGAGTATTACATTTGTCCTTTGAAACAATGGCTCAGTTATTTCCTATACGGCCACAGAACAAAAGCCCTATCACTATGAAATTGGTAATATATTGTAGCTAAACGTATATACAATTCAAATATACAATATCCATAAAACATGAAGCTTCACCCCAGAATGAGATATCCACCGCTTGAATAATGTGGCATCTACTCTGACTTGAACTCTATTGAATATTCCTATCGTAGGCTCTTTACTTTCAAAATATTAACATAGTGGAGGGTGCAATCTGTTTTTAATTTTTATTAATATTGAGAAATGGACATCAGGTAAAAAACCCAACATAAAATAACATCTCTTTTCCTCCCTTAATTGGATGTATAGCATTTTGGAATTAACAACCCAAGCTGCATTTAATGCATCTTGGGTTGTACTTGGTCCTTTGCTCAGGCTGAAGGGTGTTTTATCTCTGTCAACTCTTATAGAGCTTCATTGTAATCTGCCCACTCCCCTTCTTCTGCCATTATCATCCTGAGAATGGAAATCAACTATTCATTCATCTGAAAAAAAGGTAACATAGTCTCCAAATACATACCCAAGAAATTGTTTATAATGGAACCGTATTTGCATTGTGTTTATTTATATATCTCAGAGACTATATGTGCATAAAGAGCAGTTGGCTTTATGTCAACAGTCCACCCTCTCTGGTACCCTCTCTGGTACCTTTTATTACAACACCACGCTTGACTCATGCTTTACCTCCCTGACATGGGGAGCAGTATCCTCCCAGCATGCAACTCTTCCCTATAACACTGTGCTCTACAAGCTAAAAAAGTCAGCAATGGTCTCCTGGTAGCCAGTATGACAATAAGCAGAGATAATAATAATAATAATGATTTTATTTATAAAGCAACTTTCATACAAGAGCAACTCAAAGTGCTTTACAGAGTAAAAACAGGTGGATGGGGGGATAGTTAAGCAGGGAATGCTTCATGCAGTGCTATCCCACAATGCTGTGCTGAAGTAAGCACTCGCAGGGGAAGAGAATGGAGCAGGAGGTATGTTGAAAGAATATTGCACAAGGATACCACGTCATACCATGTAGAATTGGCCTATACACTATATTCAGATATTACATTGTGTAGTGTCTCAAACCAAACACCAAAGCCTTGTCATGGTAAAGATAATACATATTGTACAAAGATTGCTTTGCATCTTTTTGGTCTTGCAAATGTCATAACAACAGGATTGTTTACTTGGCTGATTTCTTTATATGCCACACCAGCTGAACAGGATTATGTGGACTGAAAATTAAACATCAGTAACTCCTGATGATACCAACCAGATCCTGAGGCAATTCTCTGCACTGCCACACAAAAATCATGCTGAGGTCATGTAGAGATCGTTTCTAGCCATACCTTTTCTCCTGGACCCTTTCAAATAGACAAGAATGGATGACTATAACACTCATCCAGTATTCATACAGGCGATAATGCTTAGCAGCAACTGTTGGTAGGTAAGAAATAGCAGTGACATTTTTCTTCAGACAACTTTGAGATAACTTTGAGATAAATAATAAACAATGTTGTGCTTTACTTTGGCACACTTTACTTCTGCACACTTGTTAGTGGTGTTCACCTCTTCATTGTTGAGTCGATCCATGCTTTGATTATTGGTAATTGAGATACAGATACAGATTCAGAGCTATAGGGAAATCAACACTTGAAAAATGAATTAAGAATCTTGCATTTATGATGTTTCAGAGGGCAAACCATCGTAATATTCTTCATTGCACAAAAGTCAATGCATGCACCATCAGTAATGTTTCATCTTTATTTCAATATTTCTACGGTAAAGAAACTGTCATTTTGAAATTGTTTCAAATAAATGTATTTTTGTACATCAAAACATTTTTCTCTGGGTAATGATATTGTTGTGAACTGAATGATATACAGAAGATGATTTTCACTGCATATTACACTGCTCTTATCAAACACTGTATAGAGGCACACAGAAAAGGGGGGGGTGGGCTATTGATCCCATGCTCATAGAATATCATCCAAACAATTCGATCATTTTTTAGATCATTAGATCAACTGAGTCTACACATCTATGTTGTATTTTTTAACCTGTAATGATGTCAGCCATGTCAACTCTCACATATCTGACAGTCTCTGCTGTTAACAAACTGTTAGCAAGCTGTTATGGTGAGTAAATGGTAAGAATTCATCATTTTGAAATGTTTCCGGCTTGTATTTATTTAACTAACAATTTCAACACAGTAGAAATTCAAGAATTCAGAATATCGCCCTGCAACTTCCCCAGCTGTGACCGTGTATCTGCTTTGGGCTGAACACTGAAAGAAAGCTCTAAGGCAGAAAGAGAATGAGATTGAGATTGAAAATAAGATCCTAGGGTGCAATGTGTACACAGTATTCCCTCAACAGCCTTTGCTTGTAAATCAGCCATGATTGTATGCAACAGCAGTGCTTCATCTCAGTTTAGGAAGTGCACAGTAGGGAGATGGGATTTTCCCTCCATATGCCTGTCTTTGACTATCAGCTGTGTGGAATGTTATAAGTGTTATGAGGACTTATTAGAGCAGAGATATGTTCCTTGTTGGTATTATTGTTAAATGGGCCATGCTGGAATTAAGTTAAGGGGGGGTTTTTTGTCAGCTTATCAAATGAACTTCAAAATAACTTGTCTATAATGAGTAAAAAATGCAAGTGCATAATATACTCTAGAGTTTCAGTTATTCAATGTAGTTCTCATCATTAATGTCTTCACATTTACCATCAACAAAGTTGTGAATGAGATTCCAGTAGTGTATTAAGTAAAGGAACTTCCACATCAGCTTTGACACAACTCAAAGTTCACATAACTATCAAGAAAATAACACCATTGTCCCAATAATAAATAACAGTAATTATTCTACACAGTATATTCTACAAAATCAGTTTTCATTGGTTCTAACAAAATTCTCTTGGATCTTCTATAAGTTCCTGTTAATGAGTCCACTAGGTCTTCAAAAGTTTATTCCAAAGTATTGCTTGATGTAGCATTTAATGTAGTGTTTAATGTAGGGCTTGATGTAACATTTGGTGTCAATGAACCTCCAATAGGTACACAAGCACACTAGCACAACCAACACCAAAAACTCTAACTTGATCATTTCCTTTTTATGGGATTGGTGCATTCTTGCAATGTGACGCGTGGATCCAAGTTGTTCTTTCCTTCACATTTACCTCCATTGGTATAGTGAGCAGAACCTGGACCTCTCTAAAGCAGGGAATGCCGATGCCGCCTCTTCAGATCTTTTACCACCAGGCTGGGAGGGGTGATTGTTTTTCCCTCCCTCAGCGGTGAAGGAAGAGCTGCTTTCACCGGGGCAAAAATAGAACTCACAACCTGGGTTGTACAGCAGTACTACTAGGGGGCACGGTGGTGCAATGAAGGTCCTAGAAGGTCCTGGGCTCGATTCCCGCCTGGGGGCTGTTGGCACTGGAGGTGTGTTTCCCCATACCTTCGATGCCTGGGTGCTCGGGTGGGCTATCTCGTAGAAAGGGCCTTTCTGTGTGGAGTGTGCATGCTCTCCCCGTGCTCACACAGGGTTTCCTCCAAAATAAGGATCCCTACTATCCCTACTAGCAACAAGGAGAAAGTTGGTCCCCGGAACACTGCCTATGCCAGCTGCACCACTGCTCCTGGCCTGGCAGAGTCTACAAACATACTCTCTGCAATACGTGCTATGAACAAGACGATGACTGAAAGATTTAACAGTTTTGAGGCATCTATGGCAAACACCCAGGCATCTTTGGAGAGTCTCGCTAACCGTATAAGGGAAGTGGAAAATGCTAGCTCTGACTATAACCGCCGCCTCTCACTTGTTGAGCAGACCATGAAAATACAGGCGGAGAATGATGCACTTCGCCTAAAAGTGATTGACCTCGAACCTCGCTCTAGGCGGCAGAATATTAAACCGGTGAAGATTGAGAACGGACGTCCGACTGAGTTTTTAACGAAGTTCATCCCTGAGCTGCTGGGCACTGACAACTTCTCCAAGCCGCTAGAAGTGGACCGAGCACACCGGCTGGGAAGGCTGCTTCCCAAGGAGGACGCTCGGTCGTGCTTAATAATAGCATGGATTCATCATTTCCAGACGAAGGAGAAGATATTACAACTGGCCCGCCAGCAGTTTCCTCTGTGCTAGGATATCCAAAAGCGACTCCGGGATGCTGGCATGAGGAGCGGTTTCATCTACCGGGCTCGATTGCGTGTCACCCATGGCACCTCTGACAAGGTGTTTTCTTCTTTGCGGGATGCTGAGGTCTTTGCAGGGACTTTGGATTGAACTATCCCCCATTTGCCGACAACCGACGTGGCATATTTGGTATGTGACTGTTTTTTTTCACCGGCCCGGGACACTTACATGACTTACATTTAAGAAAAGACAGAAACATTTTGAGTTGGGGGATAAACCCCAAAAGTTACTGGCCTGACAGCTAAGAGGCGTATAAGCCAGTAGAGCGATGTACAAAATTAGATCAAAAGCCGAGGAAATGGTTTTAGATCCTAAAGGTCTAAATGATTGTTTTAGGGAATATTATGAGCAGTTATACATGTCAAAAGCAAAAGGAGATATCTCTGATCGGCTGGAGAGTGTGAATCTCCCTAAGCTGAGCGAGACGGCCGGTGAGGCCTTAAATTCTGATATCACCATCCAAGAGATTTTGGATGCTACCTCTATAAACTCATTTTCTGATGGAAAGGCCAGGATGGTTTTGAGGTTGAACTGTATAAGAAATATTCTGGGAAGGTGGCTCCCCTCCTTTTGAGGATGTTCACCCATTCATATGAAATATGGAAATTCCCCCACACTCTATATGAAGCCAATATCTCTTTTACTAAAAAAGGGTAAGGATGAGACTGAACCTTCGTCTTTCCCCCCTATTTCATTACTGAATTCGGACATGAACATTTTTACGAAAATATTAGCAAATACATTAAATAAATATATTCCATCCATTATTCATGCAGATCAAACTGACTTATTCCCTAATAGGTGAACATACTGTACCATAGGTATGAAAAGGGTTCTAAGGTGGCTGCCCTCTGCCTTGATGCAGAGAAGGCATTTGACAGGTGGAATGGGCCTATATGGTGAGAGTGTTGGAGGAATTTGTCTCATGGATTAAGATATTGTATGCTCACCCGTCCGCCTCCATCCTTACTAACCGAGAAAGATCAGCATCATTCTCATTGCATCACAGGACACGCCAGGGCTGTCCCTTCAGCCCATTGCTGTTTGCAATTGCTATTGAGCCTCTCACCATTAGTATTAGGAATCACCCTTCTATTGAGCCCATCCAACTGGGGATGATGTGGTTCTTTTTCTGTCACAACCAGAGCAGTCTGTTCCTGTTTTGTTAGAGCTTATAAAATCATTTGGTGAAGATTCAGGATATACAATTAATTGGCAAAAGAGTGAATTTATGTCTCTGGGGACTGATTTTGACATTATTTCTGCGGGATCTCCCTTTCCTTTGTTTTACTTTTGTGTCTTGTTATTTTGTATTGTATTATGAAAAATTCCAATAAAAATATTGTTATAAGAATGACCAAAAAAGTACAAACAAAAAAAATCACTAACACCAGGGGAGACAAGAAAACCAATCTAATTGTGTTTCCTCCATCATCTTTGTGAGTATGTTTTTTAACACCCCATTAGCTCTTTAAACAGCACCTCCCACTCTGTGGATGATAGGCACAATGCTCTCTCAAATCAATACCTGTTTTTCTTCTGCCAAAAATGAGATTGTGTTAGCAAAATGGGAGCCATTATCTGATGATATTTTTTTTGGAATTCCCATACCTTGGAATGATTTCCTGTAACAGATGTTTGGCAGTTGATTTTGCATCTGCTTGTTTACAAGGAAAATCTTCTACCCACTTAGAGAACATATCTACTACGACATCTAGACAATACTTATATCCTCTAGCCCAGGGTTACTCACTATTTTTTCCATGAGAGCCACACCGGCTCGGGGTGTATTTCCGTAGATCATATTTCTGGTGAATTTTTCTGAACCAATTTGTGCCTTTGCTGCATCAATTTATGGTGTAAATGTCTTTTTATTCTGTCTTTTTATCTATTTATGTAAAGGAAAACACAAAATTCAGGCACCAAATGCCAATTCAAAGTATAATGTTGTAGAGGTTTGGAGGAACAAGAAAAAGGCTGATAGAAAAAACTCCGTTCTTTAATCCATTCTCGGCATTACACACTAATAACACTCCTGCACTTTCCCCACTCGTCCCTTGTCCATGACGTCATGACCCGCTAAGGGACATGGGTAATGTAGTGCAAACAAATCTACCAGTGCATTACAAGGCGGGATCACCGTGAATTCTAACCCGCTGAAACATGCAACTTTACTGCTAGTGAGTGGTCACTACACACGTCCCCCCAGAATTCACAAGAACTGGCCCCAGAAAACGACCGGGGACTCTAAAGGCCCAAATATACTTGCTGCGAGGTGCTGTTAACTACGCGTACGCATCATGGCTGCCTCGCATTCCCTGCGTGGGTGCCCTCAATTCAATATCAAATCAATTCAAT
>CABFOS010146505.1:0-10871 GCA_900660315.1 Diretmoides pauciradiatus
AGTGAGTTTACATTCTCAATACTGTACCTTCCTCTAACCCAGGGTCCCATGAGAGCCACACCGGCAGGACAAAGTCAACAGGAGAGCCGGGGTATTTCGGTAGATCAAATTTGAGAAACTTTGAGCGTCAATGCATTCTGGTGAATTTTTCTGAACCAATTTGTGCCTTTGCTGCATCAATTTATGGTGTAAATGTCTTTTTATTCTGTCTTTTTATCTATTTGTGTAAAGGAAAACACAAAATTCAGGCACCAAGTGTCAATTCAAAGTATAATGTAATATAATGCAGTATAATATAATGCAGTAAGACTCTCAGGCATTCTGGATTACTTTCAAATATTTATTCTCCTGTAGATCAACTTTTTTAATTTCTGTGCTTTTACTGTGAAAGTCACAACAGGAAGTAGTTTTGATGCTTTTTCTCGTGAGCTTGCTTTTCCCCCCACTACACAATGGGCAGACACCAATTAACCACCTGATCCTGACAGTATCTCATGTTTTAACTAGACCTAAATACTAGTCACATATTGAAGAGTTTCTGCCTTTTTTCTTTTCTACCTGAAGGTTTCTGAGGTTTTATTTCATAAGTGTATTCATTTTCTTAATGTCCCTAAAACAGCTGTGAGCCACCAATTAAAGCTTGGTAAGTCGCATGAGGCTCGTGAGCCGCGCAATGAGTAACACTGCTCTAGCCGTTAGTTCAATGAAATCCATCATGAGATGTTGAAATGGACTTAACCATGTGGGGGGAAAGGTGCTTGGGCAAACAGCGTTTATCCCATGGACCCCTTCATACACCTTCTCACAACGACCCTGTTTTGTCCATGCAGACTTTTCCACAGTACTAGCCATTGATTGGGTGTCTTTAAGGGACATCAAAATATGTCTAATCCACAGGAGAATCAAGATACATCTGAAGCAACTGACTCAGATGAAACAGCAGCAGATTTTGCAACAGAATCTACATAAGAATTTCCTTTAGAAACAGCATCTGCAATGGGCTTGACACTTACAGACAGCTACTTGGGATAATGAACGTAAGGAATTCTCTATACTTCCAAAGTCACGCACCATTCCAAAAGCATATTTACTATCCATGTAGATGTAAAGCAGGTGGTTGGTGTCTAAACACAAAACACACACACCACAGCAAACCAAATAAAACATGCAAATAACCACTCCAACAAATAAACAACAAATGCAAAACAAAGAAATACAATGTCCCAAGTCACAGCATGACATTGATATTGACTGATTTTCCTGTTGCAAGAATGCATGCTCTTGTTAGAGCAAAGCGTTCAGCAGCCTGGGCTGAAAGATGAGCTGGACGTCTCACAGATTCCACCACTTCATGATTGCTAACAATAGCATAGCCAACAGCTGCAACCTCATCTACCCATCTAGCTGATTCATCCACATAATAAATTAGGTCAGGGTTAGAAAGAGGTGTAGCAGAAAGATCTTGTCTTGGAGTTATTGCTTAATTTATTACTGTCAGGAAATCAAGAGGTTTACCATCCTCAGTAGGAAGAAGATTATCTGGATTCAACACGTTACACATTTTGCAAAGTGACATGTGGTAGACTCAAGATGTTGTAATAACAAAGAGCGGAAGCAGGAGTAAAGTGATACGTTTTGGCCTGTAGTAGAACAGTGGCTACCGCATGTGGAGCCAAAACAGTCAAAGATCTGTAAGCCATCAAAGGGGTGAAAACTAAGGTTTCCTTCAGCTTCACAAATGAGTCGGTAGTTTCAGGAGTCCAAGTGGTTGAGCTATTTCAACATAATCACTGATCCACTGTCTACAGTAGCCTGTGCATTCTTAAAAAGACACCTGCTTCTTTATCACCAGTTTTTGAATTCTGTCTGTGCTAATTGCCCGTTTGTTTTGCACAATGTCATGTCCTTCACCAGTTTTTGAATTCTGTCTGTGCTAATTGCCCGTTTGTTTTGCACAATGCCATGTCCTTGGTAGTGCGCTTGTTGTTTTACCAGCTGGAGTTTTGTTTGTGATGCTTTGTGCCCCTACAAAGTCAAATATTTCAGCAGGGCATTCATAGCTGTGATACAATTTTCTTCAGATGTGGAAAACACAAGCAAATCATCCAAATACTGAATCACAGTACTCCCTTTGGGGAATACAAAACGTGCTAAATTTTCCTGCAATGCGCCTGAATAAGCCGATGGTGATTCTGTAAATCCTTGGGGAGCTCCCGTCCAAGTATATTTTCTACCTTGAGAAGTGAAAGCAAACCATGAGTTGCTGTTTAGGAGCCCCCTCCAATGTTGGACGGGAATTTTTAGACTCAGAAATGTCCATCATAAAATTATGGACTTTTGGAGAAATTGATCAATTGCCAATTCAACTGCTTTGTGAGCACTGTAGTTCACCCTTTGACCTGTGGCTAAATCAGTGTCACAACAGGACACACCCATGTCTTCTAATGCCATTCCTACATCATCGTCTGAAAATGTGAAAGACCTTGCTAGATGCCAGTGTCCCAAAAAACTTTCCTCTGCATTTCAAGCAAAATGACAAAATCTTCTGTGACCACAATACCATGCATCTTTTCCTCATCTGTTTGTCTGTCCCACTCTTTCTCAAACTGCTCATCTACACCTTCATATGTGATACACGTCGGGTTTTTTCACGGTGTGTCTCTCTGAGTGTGTGTAGAGAAGCACAAGCGGCGATAAAAACCGACATTGTTTTGTTTTATCACAGTGTGTGTCTCTACACACACACACACACACACAGACACACACCATGCGTTGGGTTCTTGTTGGGCTTCAATGTGCCATGGACGTGTTCAGCCCGACCAGAACGAGGTTATCACAAAATAACGACTCCGCAAACACTATAAAAACAACATAAAGTTTTGTCCCAGAACTGCGCGACTCATTTACCACACACAGACACAGAGAGACACACACACACGGTGAAAAAATGGTAGGGGAAATACAATGCAATTGAATTCAGGAATGCAAAATATTTTTATTGACAGTGATCTCAACAAATTTGACAAGACGGCAGCTTCCCTCTGCAATATGCAACTACAACTACTAATCTAGAAATTATTTAATACACACATATCTACTTAAAGTTCGAAAACACACACAAATGCATGTTTTTTTCATTGATTCTAGTGTCTAGTGTAGATTCACGCCGACATGCGTGAAAATAAACTTCAAGTGTAATTTAGGATTTTGCTGCGTCAGACGTGCTCGGTGGATCCACTCGCGTTGATTAGAATGGGAGCGTGGCCTTACGACACGATGCAACGCAATGCATACGTGCCCGATGGAGCCTTGGGGTGAGCCTTAATGAATCCCTGCTGCCTGGTCCTACGTTGAGTCCATCCCTGATAGGAGTCCTCCTGCAGTTCATTGTTGACATTAGTGGTGACATCAGAGGCATGTTTCACCAAGTGCCGTTACTGCTGGAAGACAAGCCTCTTCTGCGTTTCCTTTGTCGTAATATACGGACGGAAGACACCCCTCAAGTCTATGAGTGGCAGGTGCTGCCATTCGGGACTACATGCAGCCCATGTTGCGCTACCTACACACTGCAGCAGCATGTCTTCAACCACAGCAGGGCTGATAGTGAGGAGCGGTTCTCTATAGAAAGGTGCCTTTATGTTGACAACTGTTTACAGAGCCTGTGATCTGCCCGAGAAGCAAAACAGTTGGCCGACAATCTCAGAAGTCTCCTTGTCACTGGGGGATTTGAAATTTGTCAGTGGGCCAGTAACCTGCCTGAAGTTATAAACCACTTACCTGCTGATGCCAGATCAGGCAAATTGGAGCTGTGGCTGGCACATGACAAGCCTGAAGCACATGAGTCAACACTAGGGCTGTGCTGGCAGTGTGATGCTGACACCTTCAGTTACAAGCATAGATCAATCACCTATAGAGACATTACTATGTGCAACATCTACCATTTCGTAGCCAGACAGTACGACCCTCTTGGCTTCATACTTCCCTAAACCACAAGGGCAAAGGTACTGGTTCAGCGGTTGTGGGACAGGAAGAGTGGGTAGAGAGACTGGGATGACCCCAATCTCCCGGAAGAGCTTCTGGCAGACTGGAGTACCCGGGAAAGGGAGCTTGAATACCTGCCTCAAGTACAGCTGCCTAGATGTTACACTCCATCTGATCTGGACCACCCAGACACCAAGAGAGACATACACATATTTTGTGATGCCGAAAGGGTGCCGAATGAGTCGCCTACCTGCGGTCCGAAGATGCCCAAGGAATGGGTCATGTTGCTTTTCTCCTTGCACGCTCAAGAGTTGCACCTCGGAAACAGCTTTCAGTGCCAAGACTAGAGCTGTGTGCAGCAGTAACAGGAGCTCAGTTAGCGAGCCTGCTGAAGAATGAGCTCACATTTGCCACTTTGTGCTTTGGAGTGACTCAACAACAGTCCTCACATGGCTACATTCGGAGTCATGCCGCTTTAAAGTGTTTGTAGGGACCAGGGTGGCGGAAATACAAGAGCTTACAGATCTTACTGATCTGATCTTAAATCAGCATTCTACTCCTGTGGTATAGACTGCTTTGGCCCACTCCTAGTGAAGGTGGGACGAAGGATGGAGAAGAAGTGGGGCATTCTCTTTAAGTGCTTCACCACAAGAGCCGTACACATAGATGTGTTATCTTAACTTGACCTTGATTCCTCCTTGATGGCCCTTTGGAGGTTTATAGCTCTTATATAGCTAGGTTTATAGCTATAGGTTTATAATGGATGACGGGGCTGCGCTCTCCTGAACATCTGTGCGACCAAAAACAACACGCACCACCTTGAAATTCTGCAAAGTTTTGCGTTCAAAGTTCAAATGAATTTAACATTAACCTCTACATTAACCTCTGACCTCTAGCCGTGACCAATGGGGTGCCAGCTATTTAGAGGGGGGCGCCAAAAGAAAGAAAAAACATACCGGTAAACAAAATGGAGGAGAAGCTCGTTCTCTGTGTATCCAAATTCCCGGAGTTGTTTGATTCAACTTTAAGGTCATACTGGGACCCGTCCAATAAAGCTTATGCATGGCATAACATTTCAGAAACAATGGGCATTTGAGGTAACTCAAGGTCAAGTTTATTAATTTATTCAACTAGAAGTTCAAATGAAAAAAACGAAATACATGAATATTAACACAAAACACACATGATGTATTGACTTTATGAAAAATGGCCATGGCAATAATTTTGTATTCATCCTGTTTTTAGATTTAGAGTGTAAGAGGAAGTGGAAGAATTTAAGAGACAGGTACATCAAAGAGAGGAAGCTAGAGAGGGAGAAGAAAAGTGGTGCAGCAGGTGGAGAGAGGAAGAGGTGGAAGTTAGCTCTATTATGAGCTTTATTGAGCCATATGTAAAAGAGAGACAGACAAGTGGCAATATGGCAGGTGACGAGGAGGAGTAAATTGTACTAGAAATAGTACCTGTACCTGACTCTCAGGTTTCCACAGTGTCACAGCCTCCCCAACCCCCCCCTCTCCAGTGAGACCCCATCCCAGTCACTTTCAGCAAATCTTGTGACAACTGCTACACAACCCCTGGCTTACCAACATCGCAGCCAGACCGATCAGCCTCCCTCTGTGGTCCAAGGTCCTCAGATGCCCCAGTTCCAGCCTCCCCTGGTCTCTCAAGTGGTCCAGCCCCTCCCATTACCTCCAGTTCCATTTGAGCCCCATGCATCAGGACCCCGCAGGTCAGCAGCTAAAAGGGGGATGAGTTCTTCTGCTGACCCTTTTGAAGAGTGTCCTGTCTGTTGTCAACAGAAGACCAGAGCCAGAGGAGCTCTTCCTCTTGAGCCTCGGAAATAAATTTGGAGTCCAAATAGAACAGAGTTTTTTTTTTTTTTTAAATGTTGGGTTAAGTGTTAAGCTTAGCTAAATTACATTTCAGAGGTCCTAGAAATTTAGATTTTTCTTTCTTTGTTATTTTTTTGTGTTTTCCATTATTGATAGTTGGGAGCAAATTATTTTGTAATTTGACATTTCAAATAAAATTCCAAGCACATTCAAATAAAAAGCACTTTACCTTTATGTTTTTGTTCTCTTTCACTTTTGTAATGTTATTACTATGTAAAGGGTCGGGTAGGGTCCCTGCAGCAAACCCCAAAAGGTAGATCTGATTATATGAAGCAGCGCTGACCAACAAAAACAAGGTACAGTTTCTCATACTTTGTAGTAGTGAATTATGACACACACACAGTATATATCAATACAATGATAAGATATATCCTGCCTATTGCTTTTGCATGAAAACAACAAATCATACTCCATTAGACTATTTGAATCAGGGAGACCCAAGACAATGGATTTATTGTATACAGGAATTAGTTTATTTAATGGAAACTTGACCGGGGCCCTGCCCAGCCTGAAACAACAAGACAGTGAACATCAGGGATGCTAGTGAACATCAGGATGTTAGAGCACATGGTGCTGCCATGGCCCTTAACCAGCTGCTGGGGAGTAGTTGGAGTACGCCTCTCTCACAGCCATTGCCTCCTGTGCTGAATTGTTGCTGCCACTCTGGGAATGGCCTCGAAAGCAGGAGGGCTGGCTTCCTCACTAAGATCCTGGGTTGGCTCAGTGTTGTCATTCCATCCCATGAAGTTATGCAGGATGACCGTTGCCTTCACTGCCTTCAGTCCTATCACATGATGGTGCATCGTCCACTATGCTGCCAGGATTCCGAAGGCGTTCTCAACTACCATACAGGCACGGGACAGGCGGTAGTTGTACACTCGCTGCTGTCTGGTCAGGTGTTGTCCAGGGAAGGGCCACAGCAGATATCTCAGCAGAGGAAAAGCTTTATCCCCCACAAAGACACGTGGGAGCGGTCCACAGTCTTCAGCAGCCGGGAGAGGTCTGTCTTCTGGGAGATCATGTTTGGCTGCCCTTCCAAATGGTGAAGCAGTGAGTGTACCTCCATCAGTACTGCTCCCAAAATCACCAACGTCAACCACCCGGAAGCGGTACCTTGCATCCACAACAGCTAGAAGGACGAGGGAGAATGTACCCTTATAATTGTGGAACTGGGACCCTGGGGATGCTGGAGCCTGTATGACAACATGTTTGCCATCGATAGCACCTAGGCAATGTGGGAAGTTCCACCTCTGTTGGAACACCATGGCAATTTCCCTACAGTCGTCCTTCTTGGGGACGAGCATGAACTCTCCCACCAGGCAGTAAATGGTGTAAATGGTGTGAAGCTATAACAAATAAATTTAGCATGGGGCGGAAATCATACTGGGCAGGATATTAGAACAGACCTATGCTACTTCACATGCTACAACACAAGGTCAATGTGCTAATTCTTTACATGTAAGCCAAAACATTTTTTAGTATATTGTTTTACTCACCTCAGACTCTACCTTGTGTAAAGTACAGTACAGTGCATGCCGCATATGGTGTGAAAGCAGCATAAGATGCAGTTATGTAAATGTGGTACTGTATTTTGCTTCCCATTGCTTACTGTTTAAGGGTGGTTCCCCTGACCCCATTTTTCTTTGTATATAGTTGACCTTAGCATAAACTGACATCATCCAGCAATATGCTGTTTGCTTTTTGTGTAAGAATGCCTCAACTTTATAATACTGGCATTAAATAATTACTGTTCACCGAGCACTGGTATCCTGCAGGTTGTGTTAAATTGTATTGCGATGGTTACTGAAACTGACTGAATATGGCACAGCCCCACTTAGAATATTTTTCACTAGCCAGCACTGCTAGTATTCCATGCTAATTTACTTTTACTACTGTCAGATATTTTGTAGTATAAAAGTATCTCATACAAAAGGAAACGTAATTCATGTTGTCATGGGTAGCTGCAGTATATCGCTTCCAGCGTAGACCTTCATGACTCCTTAAGGTATACTAGAGAGATACTGTACTCCCGTGAGGACTGGTTTAATTATCACCACGGTGATGGGATGACTTCACAGTATTATGGGATGGCAGTCGAATCCAGCCATCTCTGTTCTCTCTCTCTTAATGGCTCCTACATACAACTGCCCACACCAAGAACGAGCAACATCTAAGCAAGCTTTTCTGGTTTGTTTTCTCCTTCTATTCATCTTGTGAGAAGCAAAGTGATTCGAGGCAGGATATTTGTTGTAGTCTTGATAAAAGACTTTTGTCAGGAGAGACGATAGCATCATCTCAGATCCACCAAAAGCCTTCCGCCTCGCTTCCACCCAGCCCACGGGATTACTTTCACCAGACTATGAAAGTACCCCGTCACTTAATAACGGCCTTCTTCAATTACAGTTTATTTCCCTTTTTTTTTTTTGTTGCCATTTTCAGTGTCTATGGCAGATGTGACTTGGACATGAAATGGAATTATTGGAGTTATCAATGCTGGATGGCACGTCTGGCACAAACAAGAGCCATTTGTCTTTATTCACCAGGGAAGTCTGAGAGCAGGCTCATTATACTGTGGCTGGAATTAATCTCAGGCACTTGTCTCTCCCTTTCACCTTGGGAGCCTGGTACGATGTATTACAGGTCTCTTAGAATCCCAAACACATACTCTAACCCTTTGCGAGGGTTACTGATAGACCTGCGTGTCATGTGGAGGACAGAGGCACAGAACAGAGGCAATGATGCTTTCTTCTAGTGTGGAAAAAAAGGGTTTAGTTCTAGTATCTGAGCATCACAATTTCTGAATTTCTGTTTTTTTTATTATTACAATATAGAATGGTAAAGAGGAAGACAGATCAGGAGAGATTATGTAGATTTCCGATTTTTTTTCTACAGCTTGACACATCATGGAAATGCTTTTTGCACAATATGTTTTGCTGTATACCTTCCCTCTCATCTGTGGCTCAACATATCCACATGGGTGCTAATAATCAAGGAGAATTATGGATGGAGAACACCTACTGTGAGAGGATTGAAAGCAAACAGCATTATGAAGGAGGTGTGGATTGGGCTGATCTATACATGGCTATTATAGTTCAAGTTCAAAGTTTAGCTTGTACGTGTACAGAGCATAGTGAAATGCTGCTGTCAAACTCCTAAACTGTTTAACATGGTAACATAAACATAACAACATAAATTACAAAAGTACAAAATTGCAAAACAAGTCAATGTACTCAATGGAGCGCATCCACAGTAGAATTTGAATTAGTTCCCCCCAGAATTATTTTCCTCACTGTCATTTTAATGATATCTTTAACATTTCTCAACACGAAAACATGAAAGTGTCCTTGATAACTCAACAATACAATAATGATAATAATGTTCTTCTTCGATTCTGAGAAATAAACATAGACTGTATAAAATGGAAATAACCGGAGCAGGACTTGGCACTACTGAAAAACTACTGTTTTGGTTAAAATATCTGAAATAAACCAACAGGGTTAGGGGATGGTAAACACATTTGTGGACTCAGATTTTAAATATCTAATAGTTAAATGGGTGAAATTGTATTTTACCCATATTTGACAGCACCCCCAGTTATTGACTGACATGATAACTGAGGTTAATGTCTCTCTATAACAGTTGGCCCCATGTTTGTAGCCACTTTTGTTGCTGAATTATAAGCCTTCAAACATGCACCAAGGTCAAGGTTCAAAGGTCAGTATTTCAGAGCAGGAGTCATGTGGAATCTTCATGCTGACATATGTTACTCTCCAGTAAGCCTGGGTGATAAAACGATAATTAAGCAATATCACACGAGAGGGAGTGATGTTGTACTGTATATCGTCACGGCTGTGATTCGGTCGTAGGCGCTCGGCCTGTGGCCTCGTGTCGAAGATAAGATAAGAAGATAAGATAATCCCAGCTACCTGCTACTTCCTTACTGGGAAGTAGCAGGGTCCCGTTTATCACTGCAACAAAGTGCATTATTCAGGCATTTTCAGTGTAACTGGGCATGCTTGTCATGATAGAATTAGATTATAAGATTGTGGTGTTTTTGTAACTTCAGCGTAGAGGATTGTGATGTTTAATCCAACTTTGGCAATTTCTGCTGCCTTACCTTTGAAACACAGCTCAGTTTGTTCTGTTCACTGGAGCTGCTCCAGTCTGCAAATGTATGTAGCCTTCAGTGTTGACAGGCTATTACTCATGACGTGTAACCAATCAGATAGCGCTGTGGGCGGGACATTGCTCAAGACCACAGAGTGGTGACTACAGACACTGAGAGGCGGCTGCATCAGAAGCAAAGTAGCAAAGTAAAAAACCTGATTCCGATAATTGTAAAAATGCTGAATATTGGAGCCGATAATTGGTTGACCCTTAATTAACTGGAATATTTCGACATGTATACACCGTACCCCGGTTACTACTGTCTAGACCAGTGATACTCAAGCCGCATGTGGCTCCTTTGCGGCTCTTTTAAGTCCCACTTAAAAAAAAAAAATCTAAAAAAAACCCCGAAAAACAAAAACATTGTCAGCAGAATTCATCTACATTTCATTCTCACTCACAAGTCACATCAGTCTATTAAGCCCCCCTCCCCAACAACCATCTCTGGAGTACCCGAACGTGTACCACTACCTAATCAAACATCCACGTAAGTGCATATCAGGTAGCAAGCTACATATCAGGTCAGGAGGTCTAGTCTTATGTAGTAAGCTTCAAAACTATAAGGCTGAAAAAGTTTATTACAAGCACGATTAGGTAGTTATGACCAGGATCATCACCCGCACCAAATCATCTGACCACATCACCCCTGTCCTCATCCAACTCCACTGGCTCCCCGTTCACTACCGGATTGACTACAAAAACCTCCTGCTCACCTACAAAGCCCTCCGCAACCTAGCCCCCACCTATCTCTCTGACCTCCTCCATGAATACACCACCTCCCGCTCCCTCCGCTCCTCCTCAGCAGGCCTCCTAACCGTCCCTACCTCCCGC
>CABFOS010146506.1:0-14049 GCA_900660315.1 Diretmoides pauciradiatus
CTCCAGGAAGGAACCTGATCCTCTCTCTCTCTCTCTCTCTCTCTCTCTCTCTCTCTCTCTCTCCTAAAGCTGTATATCATTCCATCACTGCATCTCACCTATTTCAACTTTATCTTATACTCTTTTCTTCTCTTTTCTCTCTGTCTCTGTCTTTTCTCTTCAATTTCACTTTCGTACCTCTCTCTTTCCCACCCCAAACCCTGGCGGGCCACGCCCTGGCGCTGTCTCGACACACTCCCCTCACACCTAATACCCAGCAGGCCAATTAGCAGCTTATTAATCGTCAGGCCAAACCACAACCATCACACACACACACACACACACACACGCTCTATCGCACCAGACCAAACCACATCCATGCTAGGCCCAGACCCCTGGTCTGTTTGAAGCTGTGAGCGTTAATGATTCTTCTCCTCTTTACTGCTCTGTAAAGCCAAAGGTGCTGCTTTATAAAGGCTTCAGCACTTCTGTGTGTGTGAGTATGTGTTAGTGTGCGCCGCTCAAAGCCGGCTTCGCCACCTCACTGTGGTTTCTGTGAAGCTTCGTACCCCGCCAACTTTCAACTTTGAACCCGCTTTAGAGTCTTAAAGTTGAACACTATTAACTAGGTCTCATTGTCGCTTCGTTTTCTTTTCACCCCCACAGCCCTGCTCAGAACAAAAAAAAAAGACGTGGCACCAATTGACATTTAATGGGGGGGCTTTTGATTGATCAGACCAGCAGTAAAGACATCAAAGTTTTCTGCTTCATTTGGACTCCTGTTTGACTGAGACAATAAGGTAGTCCAGACACTGTGTGTGTGTGTGTGTATATGGTGTGTGGGGTGTAGTTGGGGGGTCTCGCATGGCGTCTCACATGTCGTCTCGCATGCTTGTGCAGGGAGTATTTTACAAACGAAGGTGGCGTGAGTGAGTAAGAGCAGAAATAACGGATCTAGCTTCATTAGTGATCAAAGCGACTCCACCAGACTGGCAAAGCGGCATCAACTAATGGCGAATGAGCTTCACTCTCATTCCGCACTATAAAGGCTCTTGCGCTTTGTGTCTCATAAGGATCAGGAGCTTTAGCCGAATCCTGCCGTAAAAACAGGCTTTGTTGAAGCTTTGTTGTCAGTAGTAAAAAGTGTGTCTGGTTCTGGCGCACGTGGAAAGCTGATAAGTCTGCTCCCACACACATACAAATGGGCACCAAGCCAGGAGATGACAAACATTTATGCATACAGGCACTAATGCACTCACACACACACACACACACACACACACACACACACACACACAAAAGCGCACAGATGCACACACACACACACATAAACACATAAGGAGTGCTGCTTGGCCTTGGATCCCTGTTCCTCTCTCACAGAACCGAGCTGTACGTTTGAGTTAAAGTGTATGTGATCCAGCCACCGTATCTTTGGATGCAGGATCAAGGTTTCGTCATCTATCTGTCTAACACATTTACATTCTACATCTCAGTTGTTTAGCAGACCGATTTATCCACAGGAGTCCATGGTCACTGAGCGTACACAATCAAAGACTTCATAAAAGCCCAGAGGCAGAGTCAAAAACATTCTAGTTAGCAGGGCTTACATTCTGCAGTAATCAGTGTCAGGGTGATTTTGTACAGTGGATTGTGGGGGTGCGTGTTTGGCCCTGATGGTAAAGCAGTGATGAGCTCGGGGCGTTTAGAGGTGAACAGACAGACTGGTCAGATGTCTGAAGACAAGGCGTGGGCAGCAGCGTTATGAGTTGGAACACTATCGCTGCCCCATCGGTACCGTTTAAACAAGGAAAATAGGTCAGGGGTTGTGTGTGTGTGTGTCTGTGTGTGTGTGTTTGTGCGTTCATGAGCTGTCATAACTATTTACGCTGTGTTTAGTTTCTCTGGAGTTACTCAGAGATTCTCAGCATCTGCTCCACCCTTTCTACAGACAGTGTAAACTGCAAAATATGCATCCTCGTAACGTCAGGATTGAGTCTTAAAATCTTTAACACATCTTTCAATATTTCCACTATGCTTCCAATGCAGTTTCACCTGTTTAGCGAATTGAAACCAGTTGATTTTCACTGGAAACAAGTGATTTTGTCTCACACCATTGGCAGATTTTAAGGATTTTAAGACTCAATATTAGACTGATTGATTTGATAATATGAACATTTACAAAAGAAACTCACAGCAATCGGAGGGAGCGCAGCCCACTGAAGGCCATCGGGGGGATACAACGCAGAGAATTGTAGCTCAGGATCCTGTAATGAAAAAAAAAGGAAAGAAAATGAATCTGTTTCCATTCTGCTTGTCATGATTAGAATGAAATACAAGCTCTCTGGTTAGACGGAGTGAGGCCGGTCAGGACTTACAGTGTGGTGAGCTGGCTCATGTTAGCGAAGGACGAGTTGGTCAGAGAGTTGATCTTGTTGTTGCTCAGGTCTCTGAAAGGAAAAATCAACCATCGTGAGACAAAAGTTCATGATCTTGATCTGTACACACACTTAGAGAGACAGACAACAGACTTACACCAGCTGTAGGTATTTGAATGCGGACAGTTCCTTTGGCACTATGCTGAACTGGTTTCCATCCAGATACCTGAGGAGACAAGCACAAATATTTAGTCTACTAACGATATCTTAGTATCTTAGTATTGTTATTCTAGAGAGGTGCACTGCAAGGTTACATGAGGTAATACAGGGACTCTGAATAATTGGACAAAGGGGGGTGAATGTTGAGATTTGAGATTGAATGTGATGCATGCTTGCATGTGGTGACATGGTATTTGTTTTTGTGTATTTACAATCTTGTTGGGATTTATGTATGTAACCCACCACCCCACTGTTATTTGAAGAGACTTGTTTTTTGTGTCGGTGTCATGTTGCTGTGGTGCCGTTCTGGGAAGAAGACTCCACAGGGCAGTTGCAATGTTGCATAATATTAACGTGTGTGTGTGTGTGTGTTGTGTGTGTGTGTGTGTGTGTGTGTGTGTGTGTGTGTGTCTTAACATGCCTATGTGTGTTAGAACCACCACAGAGGATGTAATGCCTGGAGGGATGCAACCACCCTGACAAAGTGCTACCAGAGGGTTGTCACCTTGATGAATGGCTGATTCAGGGCCTGGCCCCTCTGAAAGGGGCTGCGGGGGCTTTCTCCTGCTATTGTTGTTGACTGTGCTGGGGTGGGGGTGCTGGTTAGTTAGGGGGCCTTTGGGTTCAGGGTAATGATAGGTAATGATGGTGCAGAGGACACTTGGGATAATGATGGAGTAGCAAACTCTCCGGATGACTAGATGAAAGCCCAGCACTGAGGGGCACACCTGGGCACACCTGCTGGGACAATGACAGGCCTCAATGCTCGCACTACAATGTGTGTGTTTGTGTGTGTGTGTATGTGTGTGTGTCTGAACCACTTGGAGCAGTATTGGAAAGTTCCAGACCTATTCCATTCCCTCCCCTTTCCATTGAAAACTGCTCATTAAAATGTCCTCCTGCTCCCCTCTGCTCCTGTGGACAGGCTTTTGGCCCTCACACAAATACACACACACACATACACATATTCTGATCCTTGGCTCTGAGTGAGAGAGTGACATCAGCGCTAGCCCTGAGGGCTGCAGGGAGCACAGAAGAAGAATGTGTCTGAGAGAATAACTGCAGGGTTTATTGACTCCTTTCCTCGTCTCTCTTCTCCAAATGATGAGATCTGTTTTCTTTGCCTCCTCTGTTCTCCCTGACTCTATCTCTTCTGTACCTCCTGAACTCCCGCTTCCCTTCTGATGCCTGTCTAATCATGCTTCCCCCAAACAATGCCTGAAGCTGAAACTGATAAGATACAATTGTGATTAAAGTTTTGAAATGTGTTCAAATTAAAGTGTGAGCATTGTTAATGATGCTGAGCACTCACAGTTCAGTAACATTTCTGGGGATGCCTTTGGGCAGCGCGCGGAGGTGCTTGTTGCTGCAGCGCACCACAGTCTCCAGACAGGTACACTCACTGGGACACTGTGGCCGGGGAACGCAGCTCGACTCCTCTTGACCTGGGAGTAAGAGGAGATGGAGAGGAGTGAGGTACAGTAGAGGAAGAGAAAGAAGGAGAGAAGGAAAGAGATATCTAACAGCCCAAAAAAGACCTGTCAACCCAGATGCAAAGAAGTAACTACCGTATGTTAAAGGGATAGTTCAACATTTTGGGAAATAAACTGATTTGCCATCTTACCCGAGTCAGACGAAACGAACAATATCATTTTCATTTCTGTGCATCCCATTTTTAGAAAAGTAAAACCGGAGTGTTAGCCTAGCTTAGCACAAAGACTGGAAACAGTTGCCTCCACTAGCCTGGCTCCTTCAAAAGTGAAGAAATACACCTTCCAACAACTCCAAAGCTGTCTCATATACACGTTTCTAGCGTATGTTACACAAGTAGAAATAAAAATGCAAAAGTTACACATTGTTGTTTTAGAAGTAGTTATAGTAGGACCTATTTCTTGACAAAAGTACAAAGTCCCAGGCAAACGCACAGAAATGTAAATAATATCGATTGTCTCGTCTGACTCGGGTAAAACGGAAAATCAGTTTATTTCCCAAAATGTTGAACTATCCCTTTAAGATCTATAACTGTCCCTTTAACTGTGAAGCACCAAGGCAATGAAAAAGAGAAGCGGTGAAAATAATGTGAAGGAGGGCGTGGAGCCTCAGTAATGTAATATCGACCAGCGAGAGCAGAAAATGGAGGTCGCCCGAGGCCCGAAGACAAGTCTAACATTTATTCTCAGGTGCAAACAGGCTGACTGGTCAATAAGGCAAACAGCTCAATAGCTCCACTCAGCCAGTCATCGACCAGCAGCTTAGGAATTGCTGAGCAGCAATCTGTTCAGTAAACAAAAGACTTGCACAATGACAGTCATTATTTAAGATTGCCTCAGACACTTTGAAGCACCTCTTGTTCAGAATGTATTGTTGAACTGGATGAGATGCTTAAAACTTCATCGGCCATGTCCAGTCAGGTTACAGCTTCACACAGTGGAGGCCATCTATGTTTGAGGGATTTATCTCTCTTCAAAAGGATCAGTAAAGAAGACGGAGTAGAAAATAACATGCTAGTGCCTCTTACCCTCCTCACAGCGGAAGTCGGGCAGAGCCACGTCCTGCAGAGGGATCTCCTTTAGGAAGGCGGGCCGTTGACAGCGAGGGTTTCCCGTCACAATCTTCCTGCTTCTCAGCCAATCGCCGAGCCACGCCAGACGGCAGTCACAGTTGAAGGAGTTGGCCAATAGGTTACTGGGGGAAAAGGGACAGCGGGAGAGGCGGTCAGATCGCTGTAGGTTGAAAGCTCAGATATACTGCGTGTGCGTGTCAGGATCTTACAGGGTGGAGAGGGTCTGCAGCGTGTCGAAGGCTCCAGGAGTGATGGTCGTCAGCTGGTTGTCATAAAGGGACAGCAGGCGGACGTTGTGCAGCCCGGTGAAGCTGTTGTTATGGACACAGCTGATCTTGTTGTTCCTCAGCATCCTGACGTGCAGAGAAACAGAATGCTTCAGCTTAAACACAGGAAATACCGGCTTGTGTTTGGAAATATCGATTATGTGGCTGCGTTACTCACAGCATGCGCAATCCCTCGAGGCCACGGAACATCCCGCTACGGACCGAGTCGATCTGATTGGCTGTAAGGTGGAGTTCGTTGACAGATCCTGCGCCTTCAAACGCCCCGTCCTCAATCTCTGTGATCTTGTTGTTGCTAAGGTTACTGTGAATAACAAAGTGTGACAAACATTTAGGATAACACGTGACATTTGTAAATAAAAGCATTTAAATACATTCCACCTCAAATTCTGACCCGTGGGAGACTTGCACTTACATCTTCTTGAGCTGGGCGAGGTTCTTGAACACCCCTGTTGCCTCCAGAGTAGTAATGTCATTGTTGTTGAGGCGGCTAGAGAGAGACAGAGAGCCCAACCAGTTAAAGCACCTCGTTCAACCTCTTTAATGTCCACTCAATGACGATCATACTGTAAAAATAAGCGATCAAAGGTGGGAGGCAAAATACGATTAGTGAATCTTGATTCCTTACAGCTCGGTGGTGGAGGCGGGGATGTGTTCAGGGACCTTGGTGAGCTTCAGGTTGGAGCAGTCCACTACGTTGGACTCACAGCGACACTTGGGAGGACACACCGGATCGCTGTTACACTCATTATTCAGACGGGTGTCCTCTGTGCCTGAGTACACATAGGAAAACACAAACACACTTCAACCTAATTGAATAACATCAGCATGTTTCCCATACCAATACATGCACTTCACTTCCACCCGTCAAACTCATCGTATTGTATGATCCTGAATATTAGTTTTGCTAGGAACTAGCATCTGGTCCCGCCACAACTGTATCAAAGTCCTGTTTGTCCTATTGTGACCTAAGCCTTAACTGCTCCATAACCTTAGGACTCCTGATCAACACCCTACAGCTCTCTGTTCATGACCGTAGACATTTGCACTTATTGCCTCACCCAGAGAGGAGGGAGGAGAGACGCTACCGGAGGGAGATGGATCGGAGTGAGGGGGCTGCAAGTTATTTTAGAGAGGTGATGGAGTGGGAGCAGTGGGGTGAAAAGAACGGTAGCAGGGGAGATTGAGACAGGGAGCTGGGCTGCCAAAGAGGATTTGGGCAGCCAGCTTCAGTGAAGCAGAGCACCCCAGAGAAAGAGCGATAGAAGACCATGGGAGAGGTGGTTGAAACAACGTGCAGAGAGGGGTGTAGACTGGTGGAGGAGGAGGAGGAGGAGGAGGAGGGGAGGAATTGGAGGAAGTGGAGACAGGAGACGCAAGGGCATGAGGGGCATAAATGCATGTGGGGAAGAAGGAGGGAAAGAGCAAAAGAAAATAGGTGAGAGAGATGAAAGGTGAGTGCCGGAGGTAGAGAGGTAGGGAACAAGAGAGATGTCTGTCCTGATAGAGGAATGAGGCAGCATGGGGAGTGTGGGACGTTTTCCTCCACCTCCTCCTGTCTATGAATAGACATTACGTGCCAAAGAGCGTGCTGCCAGTTACATCATGGCTGCTTAATAATGGAGAAGCACTGGGAGCCACTTAGAACAGTGTGTGTGTGTGTGTGTCTTTGTTTTTCAGTATATCTGTGTGTATTTAGAGAGGACTGTCCAGCATTTTCTGTTAGGGTGGCATTTTGTGTCCCGTCCCTCTTGCAATACCTCACATTGTAACACCTCTCTGCCTGCGGGTTGGAGATGACGTCAGTGTGCCACCATAGGGCTCCCAGACCACAACCATGGACAGGAAGCCTCACACAGCCAGGAAAAAAACCCTACCCATTGGAAATCATTCAAAAATGTGTGCAAAAAAACCCCAGACCAGTATGTGTAACCCTAACCTAACCCCAAACCCTAATCATTGAGGCTTATTGAAGTGTGGTTGGTTATTAAAAGAATCACGTGAGTTCCATTCACAGAAATGACTCGCTTTGGCTCCCAGTGCAAATACTTCCTCCATAGCTATGTGACCTGCCAGAGTGGAGGGTGTAGACAGACACAGTGAGGTGGTCATTAAGGAACGCTCCTTCACTGGGCCAGACAACAGGAAAAAAGGCATTTCCTGCTACACAGGAAGCAATGAAAGTACGGCGGAGAGCTTTGATCCCAAGGATGCAGAAGAGCGGGGGCAGATTCCCGAGCCTGAGTCATTGTCGTTGTGACAATTTCATGGTGGTGAGACTCCTGTTACTGTCAGAAGAGCTGAGGCAGGAGAAAAGCGAGGCGAGGACAGGCAGGAGGTTCGTGTTTTTCTCCACTAAGGCCCAATGTGACTCATTGCCGGAGTTGTCGAAGTTCTCACGATTGTCCTGCAGCCAAGCGCCTCATTATCAGTGTTCTAAAATATCTGCGTGTTGTCGGTATGTGTGTGTGTGTGTGTGTGTGTGTGTGTGTGTGTGTGTGTGTGTGTGTGTGTGTGTGTGTGTGTGTGTGTGTGTGTGTGAGAGAGAGTATATGTATGAATTATGACATACAGGCTGAGGGCGGTGCTGGATCATGTCTGTGGTAGCTGAGTGTTTTCCACCTCACTAATGACTGCTGGACAAAACTGATCTGCAGTCCCCAAGTTCCCACCAACCCGCTGGTACCACGTACTCCAGATAAACGCTGCCTGAGGTGTCAGATGCCAGATCAGAGTTTCCTCCTCAAAGAACATCCTGAGCCTCGAGAGGGGAAGCTGCAAATCTGACCACAGAACAGTGTATAGGCCGACTCCAGACAGACAGGGTTAGTGGAGGCTGCCAGAGAAAGAAGCAGGAAGTGAGTGGGGTGAAACCCTTTGATGATCCATACAATTATATTTGTATCAGGGAAGTACTGTGGCAGAGTGGTTTAGCGTCTCTCTTTCTGTTTTCTCTCTCACTGCCTTTCACGTATCACTCGAGTTGCTCTGCTGTCTGGAAGGATAATAGTATTTATTCTCTGCTTTTATGAGGAGATCTTCCTTCTTATCTTTCTTTGAAGCCTTTTGTATGACAGGGAGAGCAGAAGGTTCTTTTTGAAGTAACGTAGATAGGTAAAGAGCAAATAGAGAGGATGTTTTCCACCTTTCCTGCTCTCTCTACTCGTTGTCGCACCTCAGCTATCTTCTGATTCCTCTCTGCAGCCACCCCCCCTCTGACTGGGAATAAATAAATAAATGATGCTATCTCTGTTCAGAGGAGGAGCAGGTCAGAGAAATGTGTATATGTATGTATGTATGTATGTATGTATGTATGTATGTATGTATGTATGTATGGGTAAAGACTGTATGCACATTACAACCAAACAAATTACTATAATTAAATAAGTGATTTGTTATTGTTCTTTAAGGTTTGCAGAAGTTTAGATGATCAAGAGCCTGTTTGATACCGTTGTTTTTGTTGTGATTTGATTGATTGTTTTTGTGATTTGACTGGCACATGGTCAGAGCAAGCGCACAGGGGTCAGCAGGGACAAAGGTTGATCGATTATCTGCTGAAGACTGATTTTATCGGCATTTGGTGCTTGGTGGGTGTTCATTTCAGACCCTCTATGTACGTATGCATGTATACACATAAAGAATGTTGATTTAAGTTTGTATTCTTTGTTAAAGGTAAGTTTGAAAATAGAGCTACCCTTCCCTCCAAAGCATTCATGGTAGGTGGACAGACAGGTACTTCGTCCAATCATTTCATAGGTGGACAGACAGGTACTTCGTCCAATCATTTCATAGGTGGACAGACAGGTACTTCGTCCAATCATTTCATAGGTGGACAGACAGGTACTTCGTCCAATCATTTCATAGGTGGACAGACAGGTACTTCGTCCAATCATTTCATAGGTGGACAGACAGGTACTTCGTCCAATCATTTCATAGGTGGACAGACAGGTACTTCGTCCAATCATTTCATTTGGCCCGAATGAAATGATTGGACGTAGTTTTTCTGGTCTTGCGCTCGCTAGAGACATCAGATTTTTTTCATTTTAAAGTCAGATATCTTGTATTATTGATCGCTGATCGACCCTGTACCTGCATGTATACACACAAAGAATGTTGAGTTACGTTTGTATTGTTTAAGTATGGTGGAAATAATGAACATCTGTTTTATGATACTGTGAGATGAAAAACAAGCAGATTATTTTCCATCAGCAAACTTCACATTTAAATCTATGTCGGTATATCCATAAGTGATCCCTGGATGTGGATTAAAGTGGGAGTCAGGCGGCTGGTGGGAGGAAGACAGGAAGGTTGTCCCAGACAGGATACAGGGAGAGAGGAGGGACAAAAGGCAGACTGATTACCCAAAGGAAGGATCATAAAAATGAGATATCTCACTTTTCTATTGCTCTTACCCTCCTCCATCCTATTATCCTTTGATTTAAACGCCCGCCCCCTCTCAACTATAAACCCCATATATTTTATTTAAGTGAATTTTAACAAGTCGATTCATTCAGAGATTTTAATATCAACCAGAATTAACACAATGGGCTGAATAAAGCCTGAATTCTAGTTTCACGTCATAAAAGAAGGAATGGCGTATTCTGAGGTGGCCGACGACATGGCACACAACCTTAGGGCAGCCACGCGCCTTGTATATTGATGGGGCCATGCCCTGCAGAAGAATGTCCCTGTGCCTGGTGGTGGTTGGCTTGATGTGTAAAATTACTTTGTTTCTAGGATGCAATAATCAATTTTAGGCACTTCTATACATGTTGTAGCTTTACACCACTTCCCTTTCCTGTGGAGGATGAGTCATCCAGTGTGTATGTGTGTGTGTGTGTGTGTGTGTGTGTGTGTGTATGGTGAGTTCAGTCACCACAGTGAGAGCAAGCCACTCTCGGCCGCCCTGTGATGAGATCCAGATGGAAATTTTCAGTGGAAATGCTCGCTCTGCTAACCATTATGGTTCCTAAAATGTTCCCAAAATGGTTTTTTTCTTCTTCCCTAAGTCTCTTGTGTTCCAAGAGGGTTTTCTATAGCAATGGATCCTGTGCACTTCTTGGCTGACTGGAAGTTTTGTATAATCAATACTGCACTGAATAAGCTAGCACACGCTCAGTCAAAGGGTATTTGGATTCACATTGCTGTATCAAGACATATAAATATATGGCTTTCATCAAGACATATATTATCCAATCAGGAGCGTGCAAAACATTTCCTGTAGTCACTGGTGTCAGGAGAAAAAGGTTCCTGTTTTTTTCCAGGCTCTTCCCTGGATGTCTCATTTGCACCGCCACAAACCAGATCAAAAGGAACTCTACAAATCCCCACTCTTTGCTTCTGAGGAAATCTTAGCGTGCACACAAACACTCATGCACACAGTCTCGTGCACGTGACTTTGCAACACAAAGTGTACTGAGCTGTGACAAACAGACTCACCAGGGTCCAGGCAGGAGAGCTTTCAAGTCTGGCCAACTGGTCTATCACTCATCTCATCCATCAGCTCCCCTCTGGGTACGGGATCCTTTCTTACACAGACCCAGGGTCAGTTTACCGTTCCCAAACACTGTTGAACTCCTAAACAAGACTATAGCCCCAGCTGAAATCCGATCAGTATCCACAATAACAGATTTCCTGTTATTTAGTTTCTGGATATCCTGATGGAGGACTGGTGTCTCTGCTGGTGTCTCTGCTTCCTTCCCAGGTAGAGACATCTCAGTCAGGGAGGCTCCTGCCACCACGACGCCTCGTTCTGCTCTAACTGGGGCTGGAATGAAATGCAAAGAAGGCATGGAGAAAAGAGGCTTTCTCAAGGTCGCCTCTATGTGTTGGTGTGTGTGTGTGTGAAAGTGAGATAGAGGTAGAGCTTGTATGTTTGTGTAAGACTGCGCATGTGCGAACAAATATGTAGGCCTAATGATTTGTTGCTGTGTGTGTGTGTGTGTGTGTGTGTGTGTGTGTGTGTGGAAGCTGGGGCGTCTGTGGGCACAGTTTCATGTCTGCATAAAAGAAGCACACACTGAGAAAATTCCCAAAGCGGAGTTCTTCCACAGTCCTGCAAGGTCAAGCCATTACTTCGAGAACACGAATCTCCTTCTGTTATTGTCCATTCCTCTGAAGATCAAAAACAAACGACTTCAATTTGTAGATTTATATTTCATAAAGTTGATATTGTTCGAGACAGTACATGGGTCAGAGGGTGGGTTGCACCCAGGTTTTCATATCAGCAGCATCGCAGTCAGCCAGCAGCAGTTAAATTTACAGAGGGGAAAGCGAACCAAACAGAAAAATGAAAACAAAACATGAATCTTTCTTTTATCTCTCGTTCCCAGCCCGACTGTTCTGCTTATCTCCAGCTCTGTTTCACCTCTCGTTGCCTTTTACTGCCGGCTAAAAACTGAAGCTGCAAACTCTGCTCAACCACTTTACAGTGCTGACCTCAAGTCTCAGCAGGCAGAGATGAGACTAGGGGTTGTTGCGTAGATTTGTGTATTTCTTCTTTGTCAGACTTCACTTGTATTGAATAATTCACGGGCAGACCTATATATAGGGGCTGGACCACTGGGTTCTGTATTTTTAGCTAGCTCCAGGCTTTATGTAAGGCTCTTTATATAATCACAAGGTTTAATGGTACATTTAGCTGTTAGACTGTGCTGCTGAACAGATAGAGGATCAGAGCAAAAGGCTCAAATATCACCATTGCTGGAGGGACACACACACACACGTTTGTCTTTGTGAGGATCTTCCATTTACATAACTAGTGCATGTGCCCATTGGGGTGTGGCCAAAATTAACATTTTGTCTTACCTGCCAAAGTGGCTGGTAGATTAAAAAAAAAAAAATAATGATGTTCTCTGTTTAGGAGTGCTGAGATTGTCACTGAAATGAGAACAGGTGGTCCACCTTAAAGGTCAGTCCACCTTCAGTGAGCCTGGTCAGGAGGCTAACCTGTTGTCTCTAACTTCAGGGCGAATCCCCTTCACTTTAACCAGCGGGTGGCAAGCAAGACACGGCAACTTGTCTTGGGTCTTGAGGAGCTAACGGCTAACTTTATACACCGAGGAACAAACCGCAGAACATCCTGGACTGTCCAATCTACCGGGCACCCAACGGGATGCATGGTCTGTCGGTCCTGGATGACAAGACGATGGCGTGGCTTCTGGAGGTGTGTCCGGAAGTGTAGCCCCGGGTGATCCTATTCCCCAGGCCGGGGTGGTAAAAGGATAAACCCTCGACCCCGAGCCTGGGGAATGAGGATGTCAATCCCATCCCGCCCAGACAACGAAGAAGAAGGATCGGTCCTTGAGAAGAAGAAGGTAACGGCTAACTTCATACTCTGTTACGTTCACAGCTAACGACTAACTTCATACTCTGCTACGTTCACAGCTAAGGGCTAAGGACTCTGCTCCAGTCGCCGGCCTCACACACGCCTTTCTTCTGCAACTTCTGTCAACTTCCGCAACTTTCACGGTTGCTGCTCCACAGAGCCCCCAGTCCAAACAACTGATGGATTTCTCCAGATTTCTCGAGAACTGCGCGTCCGAACAACTTCACACTCGACACTGCACTTCCTTGGGCCGTGAGCAATACACCTGCCAAGTGTGAAGTCGATCGGGTGAATGGTTCTCAAGATATGCAAAGGACACCCAGAGATTCCTCGCTTTATAGTTCGATGCATTCCCCAGCCTCTTACCATAACCCAAATGCCTCACAAGTACAGAAGTACAAACAAGGGCTTCACTGTGTATTGTATAATGGATAAAAGACTGATTAACACAAGCACAGAATGCACCCACAGCTCAGAGTCGTCTCCAGGCTCCCATCAGTTACGTTGTCAGATGTGTGATTGGAAACCATGCATGTATGCCTGGAATAATGAGTGCAGGTATCATAATCTTTTTCATAGGCTCAGCCTGTGCACATACATGGAAGGAAGTGCTTTGTCAGTCACACACACTCACAGAGACACACACTTAAAATGTTCATTTTGCTACTCTCTATCCTGGATTGATGCAACACAATAGTGATTCAACCTATCTGCAGTTCATTAAAGCTTTTACATCTGTTATTATGAAAACTTGTTGTCGGGTAGGTATATCTCTTGGTGTTGTGTCGAAAGCTTTTCCACTAAGAAATGTGTTTCCCTGGATTTCACACCAAGTAATCTTTCTATCTCAAACCATAAGAGTCCTCTGATTCTAACAAGGCTGTCAGGCTATGTTAGTATACTTGTCAATTATTGAGCACATTTCCTTATTATTGAGCACATTTCCTTATTATTGAGCACATTTCCTTATGATATTTTTTTCACATTTTGATAGAACACTGGAAAATGCTTTGGTGCACAGGGAGTGATGCGTTTCCAGAATGAGCAACAGTTTGGAATAAACAGAAGAAGAAGTGGGTGAATCTGTATGGTTCGTTCTTTCGTTTTTCTGTTTCAAAACCAAATCCGAAAAACTGTTGTTTTTTCGTTTTTCTGTTTTAAAATCATAATGGAAAAACAGAACAACACAAAAACAAATAAACAGAATCTTTTTTTGCTTTTAATTTTTAAACACGAAATGGAAAAATCAAGTTTTTCGGCATTCATTTCTTCTTGATTTTCTAGAAGTCAGTCAGAATGAGT
>CABFOS010146548.1:0-10004 GCA_900660315.1 Diretmoides pauciradiatus
TACCCTACAAGATTTGACTGGCATTCAGAAAGACCTGAAAGACTTGAGACTTGAGAAGAGAGACTGAGGGACGGATCTACTAAAGGTTTGCGTGTGTAAAACTGCGTGCAAACTCATAGCACACGCAAATAAATGTACAAACCGATCTACTAACAGTGCGCACTGAGGACTGCGTCTTTCAAATGTGCAAAATAATTATCCAGTTAGTACGTTTGCTTCAATGAATATGCAAGATGGAGCATTTACAAGCTATTTTGCACAATACTGGGAGGAGAAAATGTAAATAGATTAATATAGCACACGCACTCTGATCTATCAAACCTGAACGCAATTTCGTTGACGGAGATTGCGTCTCTATTTAATACGTTTCAAGGGAAGGTGCAAAGTTAAAGAAATCAACATTTATTGAAAAAAAGATGAATGAAATCACTTTCAAAATTGTAAACATATTATCACCCAATGAAATACTCAATCTCAATCATTTCTCAATAATTATGTTAAGCCCCACAAAATCATTTTCAAAGACGCAGAAAGTGCACGTTGCATGGAGGCGTCTCCTCCACCTTTGCCCCCACCTGGTTTCTTTGCCAGGTTTATTATAAGCCAATTTTTCTTTAGTTCTTCGTCTTATATCTTACCATCTTCTCTTAATTTCATCCGTTGTTCTTGTTTTACCAACAGCATTTACTGTCTCGCAGATGATCTCCCATATAGTGTCTTTTTATGTCATATTCAGATGTTTTTGCTGGAGCTCATCATTTTTTTGCCTCTTCCACTAACATCTCTAATTCTATAGGCTCAAATTTCATTTTGCGGTTCTGTTTCCCATCCAAACTCTCCATGGTGCAAACCATTAAACACGCAAAACCCTCATTTAAATACTGCGTCTCCACCACGTTTGCACCTGTTGTCATTTACTCAACAATTCTTAGTAAATCCATCAACCACACGCGCAAACTCTTAGAATCCACACGCAAATTAGTACCCTTTATTTGGGATCTTAGTAGATCCGGCCCTGAAAGTGAAGGGGAGAGTGTAATAAGCCACACAGTCTGATATGGACAAACTAAGGCATTGTTTTGTTGGATACTTGGTGTTGCACTGAACCTAAAATGGAATGACTGGTTATGTGCTGCAATTACTGTACTGTAGAAACAGCCCTTTTTGAAATCCTTCAGATAAAATATACTGCCCATGGGGACAACACTGTGGATTGAGTTTGGTCTCGCTTATTGTATCTACTCCTTCTTTGTTGATCAGCAAATGTAATACCATGTTCCTGTTGCATGTTCTCTTTCAACTCGGTGACTCTCGACTCTCGACTTAAATATTTCCGTTTTCGTTCGACGTGTACCTGACACCGCAGTGCTCCAAACAACATCTGTATCAAACATCAACCTGGCAGCCAGACAAGAATAGCTCACTGGAAACAGGAATATATCTTACTCATAGCGGGGTGGGGGGGGGACCACATCACACAACAAAAGCAACACCAACAACAGCAAGATCAACAACAACAACACCACCATCACCACCAGCAGCCGCAGCCGCAGCAGCAGCTTAACACAGACGACTGCTGATAAAAGGGGGGTTTTGAGTTGCACAAGTTCCTCACAGCTCAGCAGAACGGTGCCATCAGCTGTAGCATTTGTCTCTGTTCTCTCCTCTTTTCCTCCCCCTCCTCCCCCTTCCTCCCCTCCCTCGGTTTCTCTCCAGAAGACAGGAAGCTGTTTGTGGGGATGCTCGGCAAGCAGCAGAGCGAGGAGGACGTCCGACGGCTGTTCGAGACCTTCGGCCAGATCGAGGAGTGCACCGTCCTGCGAGGGCCTGATGGGGCCAGTAAGGGTCAGAGCCCACACACCTCCCCTCTTTCTCCCTCTCTCTCTCTCCCTCTCCGTCTGTTAGTGTACTGTCTCTCGCTCACTCTCATTTCCAGTGCCTCGCTTCACCGGCCGTACTCTTACTGACGTCGTCTTCATCTTTTCGTCGTCTTTTTACACTCTTCCGTGATCCATTCGGGTTTCCGGAAATAACTCATCCTCCCCTTCAGCTCTCTTGTTTTTTACCACTTGCTCTCATTTCTTCCATACCTCGTTGACACTGTACACTCCCACCTCCCTCCTCACACCTTTGTTTTCTCATTACTTCCTGTCTTCTCGTTCTCTTTTTCCCTCTCACTCCAACTCTCCTTTCTCTCTCTCTCTCTCTCTCTCTCTCACTCTCGCTCTCTCTCACTCTCTCTCTCTATCTCTCTTCTCTTTTCCACCTCAAGCTCTTTATATGTTGTCTCTTTTCATCACGCCAGCACCTCTCTCTCCCTGGGCTCCAACTCAACAAATACATCAAAAACACCTCCTCCTTCTCTTCACCCCTTTCTTTCTCTTCCTCCTGTTTTCAAAAAGGCAGGGGGGGGGTGTAATCATGTTTGTTTCCCACATTGCCGTCATCCCTCCCCGGAGACACTATTGGACGATAATGTCCTACTGTAAATAAAGCATCCGAGCTCTGGGTTTTGCTGCTGTCACTCACTGTGCTTTAGATCCGTCTGCATTCAGGAGCAGCTAATGCATTCACATCCGTGGATTATGTGCTATTTAGTTATTAGAGCATGTTCAAATTAAAGATGGCCGTGAATGTGTGATTGGGGGGGGGTTGTTCTGAGCACGCGAGAGACTCTCCCATCGTCCTTTGATGGGTCCCTGTCTCGCAGACTTGAAGCCACGCTATTTTGAGCGATAATGCCAATGATAGCGCTGGGAAGCTTAGAGTCTCTCATTCTCTCCATTCACTGTGATTTATTCTCCTATATGAAGTGTCTGAATGTGTGAAAGGGATGTGTGGGATGGTGGGGGATGGTGGTGGGGGGGTTGATAATGTGCGCGCCTTCTGAGTACATCAAAGAGAAAGGCTGGCTATATTGAGCCACGTGCCTATCTGTGTCTACATCTGTTCCCCTCACTGTTAATCCCGGGTCTATTGCTCTGCGTCGCGCCACCGGCCCGCTACCTCCGCTACCTTTCTTCCTTCCTCCCAGGCTTGTTTCCTCTCTTTCTCTCTTCATCTCCCCCTCCCTCCCTTTCTGGCTCCCACTCTTCCTGTCTGCTCAGATGCCTCACGCTGATTGACAACACATAAAATGAAATAAGGCCAGTATTGCTGTGTCAGATAGGAGCTAGCTTTCTCCCTTGTTCACTCCTTTTCACCCCCCGCTTCCCCCACCACCCAATTCCCCAACTTCTCTATCTCCGCCTCCCATCACCAGCCATACATTAGCTGCAGTGATATGTCTCTTATTCTCACCGGCTTGACTATTCCCTTTCTCTCAGTCTCTCGGCTATGAAAAGGAAAACTGTAGAGTAATGTGAACCATGCGCAGAGGCTGTGTGGTACCACCAAACAAAGGTCTCATATTCAGGTGACTGGTCCTATCACTCACTGTGCAACAGTCCCACGCAATCATTACGGTGACGTTACGGCAAATTATTTTGCCAGCCGCCACGCTCGGGACGAGGTTCCGTAATTCAAATGAGACAGACCTTGAAATTGACAGTGCTATCTGTTCCATGATGGAGCCTTTGTCCCCTGTTGATGTAAATTTATGCCACTCGGAGGCTTTTCAGCACCCCTCGTCACCCAATAAAAAGGCCGCGAAGTTTAACATCCATCTCTCTATGGCGCTACTCCTCAAAGTACTTTCAAAGTGCAGCACTTGCTGCCAGAGTTGAATAGAGCCCCGAATTGTCAGGAATAATAGAGAGATGGCTTTTAGGTCTATAATTAAGTTGTGTTATAAATGTCACCCATCCAGCGGGATGGAATTCATGCATAGATATTATTTCCCCGGGAATTCAAAATGCGGTGCAGAACCTCTCGCTTGAAAGCAATGCAATCGCTCTCTTTTTTTTTCTTTCTCCTTTTTTTCTCAAACTCATTCTCACCCATCACATTCAAAAAAACTCAAATGTGCACTATAATTTATGAGGCTGTAGCACTTTCCAATTCTTTTGAGATGTAATGCTCTGGGTCCCTGAACTTTTCTATTTTCTAGGTCAGGAAAAGCAATGCTACACATCTCTGTCTTGTTTCGGTGGCGAATTTCAAAACCCTGTGCGCTTGACATGACGTTCCCATGGATGGTGTATACCAAGCACAGCAGTTTTGGGTGTCTCTCTGGTTGGTCTGAGCTGGCAAGGACACTAGACCCGGGTATAATGCCTGACAGGCTTGTGAGGTGACTGTTCATGAGGGAACCACCAGCAACCTATCCTGCTCTACAAAACCACAGGCCTTTGAATGCTATAACAAACTGTCCGGACGCTTTTGTTCTTTCAAAGACAGACGTGCAGTCAAATGGCATGCAGCAGGTTGCCTCATTTCAGTTGGACGAATGGAGACCTGTCCTATTTCAAACCAGAGGGGCGTCCCAGAGAAGTTACAGTGTGCTAGAGTGCTGTGAGGGAATCAAAGGCCTTTTTGACTTACCTGCTAGCCGTAGCCTATTTAGTTCTCTCCTACTTTGAGGGCATTCAACCCTACAGAAAGCACATGGCCTTTATTCCTCATATCATTTCCTCACAGACAACTTCATCAGTTGTAATCGCATAGAATTTATTGTGCTGATGGAAAGGGGGATCGTCTGGTAAAGGTGGAAATTGTCCTCCACTGATTGTGCACTTACTGCATGTCCTTTAGTCCCATCTTTTTGATTTGGCCAGGAAATTATTCATTTGTATGTCTGGGAAGCAAAGCTGACTCCTGAGATGTTGAAGTGAATGGGCCGGCCCTGCCTGGTGCAGAACATTTCCTGAGTCTATCAGCAATTGTAATTTAAATGAATCATCTCGACTCCAGCAGTAGTAGATGATGAATAAATGTATATGAACAAATCTAACTGGCTTGTTGAAAGCTTTTTAAATGGGTATCAGCAGTTCTGGAGGAGCTGGGAGTCAGAACTCAGGGAAAGCCTGTCTGGTTCTATGACATTGGTCCTGTTCGATTAATGAAAAGGGGGCAGAATTAATCCAGGAGTTTGTTAAATGGGTATCTCTTGACTTAACACATGAGCTACCTGAAGGCAAGGATAAGAATAGGACATAACAGAATACCTTGTGAAGTCTATGACGACCATAAAGCTTAGAGAAATAGCTCCTGTTTAATTTAATGGGGGATATCGAAAATTACTGCATTTCAGTTCCTCTGTATTTCGGTTCACTGGGTTTCTCTTTACGTTATAGTGGCTTTTCATCTTCCTTTATTTTACTCTGGTACTGGTACTGTGGTCAGAAAGTGTATACTGAGAAAGTATGGCCTTCTAAAATACATATTTTTATTATCTACTTGAATCTTTAATGCCATTTGAAATGATAATGCAATGAAACTCCCGAACACGATGCCCGCTCCCTTGTCTTCCAGACAACTTTTATGTTTACTTTTCCTTTTGTGCATTAACTACACAAGAGATTTAAAAAGATTTGAATGCCCCTTGAGCAAAGTCCTCCTCCCCCCCCCCATCTCAAATTATACACGAGCAAAGATTCGGTTAGATAGGCAGATTATAATACTATGCCTTTGTCATCATAATCTCTTTTATGAGTGACTGCACACAAATCACAATGTGTAAATATTAAACAGATTAATAATCACAAACAAGTCAGGATAGTAAATGCCTTGGCTCCATGCTCCAGAGTGGAGGGGGTGGAATTAGAAATGGGCGAGGGACAGGATGTTCCATGCAGCTAATGCCTTCACTAGCTACAATTAGACTGATTTATTCAGAGTTATGCACTGAAAACACAAATGGCAGAATATATTAACAAACTAGATAACATGAAAACAATGGTAATGAATGTGTTTTTTCTCCACTATAGTCAAGGCCAGCTCGTTGATGTTTCTCCCCTCTCCCCTCTCCCTTTCTCTATTTCTGTGTTTTCTGGGTATACAGGCTGCGCCTTTGTCAAGTTCTCCAGCCACGCAGAAGCACAGGCGGCCATCAACAGCTTGCATGGTGGACAGACTATGCCTGTGAGTACAACACTTTGATACACACTGCTAACTAGTGTTGTCACGATACCAGAACTTTAACTTTAATGCCAATACTAAGTTTAACTGATACTACAATGGTATCACAGCAAACAAGAAAAATCAAGCAATGTGTTACCACACTTGCAGCAACTTTGCACAAGTTTTTGATGTTGGTTGGGTGTCAGATTTGTCAGCAAAATAGCATCATATTTTGCTCCTCAACTAGTTTAGTTGACTAAAAAAGGTGTGAGGACAGTCCAGTTGAAGACGTGGACTGTTTGATGCTGCTCCCATGTTTTCAGCTGCTGGATTTTGCTCTGACTGCTGCAGTCCATTGTCAAGAGCCAGACGATGGCAGCTCTGTCTATGCCAATATTCTTCTTCTTTTTCTTCTAACTATTCCTATCCACATGCCGTCCGCACATATATGCCCTCTGGGGCTGACGCTGAAATAGAATTTTAGCTTGCAGGACTCATTTGGTGAAAATACTTAACATTTATAAGATTCAATATTGAATTCAATATTTTTGCAATGGTATTAAAGCACATTGAAATGTTGGTTATTGTGACAATGCTACTCGTACAAAAAGACAATCACACACACGCGTGCACACACACACATCGATAAAAACACAAAGCGACAGATATATATATACTGTATATAAAGTAATACAGATCCCTGCCCTCACAGCATCACATTTCAAAGCAAACCAACAGTCCACAGTCTCACATACATTCTCGCCGTGTATTATCGCACACAAAAGATTCCCACAGTCAGCATCCGCCACCTTACAGCGCGCAGCTGCACACTCTGTATCTCTGCCTTCTCACTCAATATCCATTTCCTTCTCTCACTATTCAACTACCTTTTCAGCTCCCAGATAGAATGTCTTTACATTCACAGTCGTATAAAGATATGATTACCGTGCATAGCACATGAATGAGTCCTAAGGAATCATCGTATAGCATGTGTCAATATGATGTCATGAATGTATAAGGGTTGGAATTGGAGTCGTGTAATGCTGGAAATTCAGATAATTAGCATACTGTATATCAACTGCAGATGTATGGGGAGATGTTGTGTTTGAGTTTGCGCTCGAGATTATGTTCGTTGTTACTCGTTACATACAATGATTGAGTTCTACAGAATGCATTTTGAGAAAAACACATGAATTGGACCAGTAAAATTAATACTCAGTTACTCAACAATTATTTTGAAATTACTCAAAAACAATCAAAAGACTGATGCAAGTGGCATTCCTCAGTTGATCATTACTTTTTTTAGTGACACTTCTCTCTGCTCCAGCTTTATATATTTACATTCTTACAACTATTTTGATATGGTTTTGTTTGTTTTAGCAATACAAGCACAGTAAGAAATAAGGAGTAGGATCAAGGCAAGAACGGAGGAGGTCAAACAATTATATAAAGGTCATCAAATAAAAGCAGATTTAGTAAGTCCAAGCTTTGCAGCCAGGATGTTTGAAGTATAGGAGCCTTGATTTGTTTTTATCTCAACTTTGGAACCGCCAAAAGGAACCATCCCGAGGACCTCAGGCTGCAATCCAGCTCATAATGGGGTTAAAAGTGATACAGTTTGGTGCCAGACTCATTTAGATCAGTAAAATCAATTCTTAAAGGAATACTCCATCAAAAAAAAAAAGATAATTAAGCTTTCATCTACTCACCCTCTTGCCGATAAGAGGTCTGGTGAACTTTTTTCATCCTCAAAACACTCCTGTCGCTCCACAGGGGAAACAGTTTTCAGTGGTTATCCATACAACGGCTGTGGATGGAGACCAGCAGCGAAACCTAATAAAAGTATCCCAAAAAAACCTTAAAAATAAAAAAAATAAATATTGACTAGACGAGAGCTTGATATCCTGAAAACGCATTCACGCGTGTTCACCAGTGCGCATGTGCAGGTGAACGCGCTTTCAGGATATCAAGCTCTAGTCAATATTTAGCCTATAAACATACAAGAAATGCCGTTTTTTCACATAATTCTGCAACTCGTGGGTTCCGGACATATCGGTGGTGGACGAGAAGTTTGGAGTATTTTGAAGGCTTTTTGGGATACTTTTATTAGGTTTCGCATTTGGTCTCCATCCACAGCCGTTGTATGGATTACCACTGAAAACTGTTTCCCCTGTGGAGCGACAGGAGTGTTTTGAGGACGAAAAAAGTTCACCACACCTCCTATCGGCAAGAGGGTGAGTAGATGAAAGCTTAATTATCATTTTTCGATGGACTATTCCTTTAAACTAACAGGCAAACAGGGTGAAGTGATCTTGTCTTTTTGCTGCTGCAGCTTGAACAAGTTGGAGACAAGAGAACAACTTTTGACTGAGGCAGGAATACAAAGTTACAATAGTGAGAAGAGTTGAAAGTATGGATGACTGTTTCCCAAACACTAAATTATTAAAATGACTTTAATTTGGGCATGTTTCTCAGTTGAAGGTAACAATGAGCAACTCTCTTACCTTCTCTCTCGTTTGCTACGGGCTTTATATTGTAAAGTGGTGAATCAACATGGTCTTGGGTGAACCGAAAGGACTATTTCTAGTTTGTTTTAATTAAGTTTTCAACATCCAGCACTTTGTATCTGTGAGGCAGTTTATAAGAGCGCTGATAGGTTTTGTAGGCAGATATAACTGTGTCGTCAACAGATCGTTGGAAATTTCACAGAGCAGTGAAGTGCTCTGAAACCAGATTAGTTTCACCAGATTTTGAGTTGAGAAACCTCTTTATTCCTTGGATGAAAAACGTTTGGGGTTTTTTAAGTGGTAGTTTGCAGGAGATGAGGGGTCAGCACGAGGTTTCGAAGAGACTTAACCTGAAGTATGTTTAAAAAATAAAACTGAACTACCAGGCCAGAGCAGAGCACTACTGATAATAGATCAAATGTTTGCACTGACTGATTTGAATACCTTTTTACAGCATCTAGGGGACAGGTGGAGGACTTCATACATTGTCTGTTCCAGAACCAGGGGAGAAATGGCTTCAAAACAGCTCATCACAGCCAAATTACTAACAGTGACAGATAGTTCCCTGTCAGAGGGTGCGATCTTATATCCTCTACTTCTTTGGTGAAGAATATTACAAATTGTTAAGATTTTTCAGGGGAGGTTTCAAAACAGTGACTAGAAGAGAGGTTAACAACTGAATCAATAATTTTGAAAAGCACCCTGGAGTGATGGCTCTTCAAACTAAGGTCAGGGAAAATGCTTTAATCTACTTAAATACCAGAAAATGGTTAAGGATGCTCTTACATCGTTAACCACTTGAGATAGTTCAGCATTAAGTGCTTCTTTAAATCTTTGGCTTTTCTACATTTCTCTCTTCTTGAGTGCTATCATACAGTAGAGCCTTGACAGGGTATTTTTTTTACCTGATCTGACTTTATGCTATAAACAGTAGTTAACCCCAACCCTGACCCCTGACCCTGATCAGAGTCTTAACCAGAATCACTTTAAAACACATAGGGGCAGATTTACTAAAGCGATGTGTGCGTGCTAACCTCATTGCACACACAATTTAACGCGCAACCCGATTCACTAACAGCACGCAATGAGGACTGCATCTTTCAAATGTGCAAAATAGCTCTTATCCAGTTAGTACGTTTGCTCCAATGAATAATATGCAAGATGGGGCGTTTACACACTATTTTGCACAATACTGGGAGGAGAAAATGTAAATAGGTTAAAATAGCACACGCACTGTGATCTATCAAACCTGAACGCAATTTCGTTGACGGAGATTAAATGGAATCACTTTCAACATTCAAAACATATTATTACCCAACGAAATACTCAAACTCAATCATTTCTAATTGTGTTAGGCCGCAAAATCATGGACGGATTGTCCTGACCGTGCGTGGACACGGACTGACCACAGACCCGTCTGTGCCGTCGCCAAGCACAGAGTTTAGAGATCGGAAGAGCGTCGTGTAGGGAAAGAGTGTAGATCTCGGTGGTCGCCGT
>CABFOS010146555.1:895-14231 GCA_900660315.1 Diretmoides pauciradiatus
ATCAACTTGCTACCTACTCGAGGACTCACAAGGATCTACTCCGTTACACCCCCCCCCCAAACTCACGACTCAGAGTCCCTGGGAACATCCGGGTCACGGCACCAATGTGACCGGCCTGGTTCGGGGTTTGAACCCGGGGCTCCCGCGTTGAGAAGCACTGCAACAACCCGCTGCACCAAGAGAACCGGCTCCCTTGGCGGAGCTGTTATTGGGCTTTTATCTTTGAGGAGTGAGTTTTACCGATCAACTTGCTACCTACTCGAGGACTCACAAGGATCTACTCTGTTACATATACATGTACTTCACTAGCTAAGTAACGGACGAACTCACTTTTGGGGAAAGTCCCACGTTACCGGTCCTCGTGTCGTCCACTAGCTAGCCACGACAGACTGGCTAGCTAGCTCGCTACACCTGTCCAAACATATCGAACTGGCGAGGAGCCAGTTCTGTTTTTTCAGTCCACGCACAGTTCCCTGTTGTTGGGGTCTCGCTCAGACACCCTATACACTACAGTAACACTGTTAATAAAACTTAAATTACATTTCTCTTCAACTAACACATGAAAACTCATCATCTGTCACCGTTCCGTTACTCTCTCACTCGTGAGTCAATGATCCAACCCCCGCCCTCGACCAATCACATTCAAGGTAAGTACATTTCTACATTACTAACACATGGACAAAATTATATATTCATACAATTGGTAAGGAAAATAACAAACATAGGCCAACCTCTAATAAAATAGTACAATATTAATATATGCGGCCTATAATTAACCACCGGGTTACACCAGTTAAGAGGAGGAACTTTTACATGCTCTATTCAGATATCAAAACAAGCAAATGCAGAAAGAGGCTTCGAGGGAGATGAAAGCCAGGGTCCTATGGAAGAGCCAGGGCGGGAGAAACAGGAACAAAGGCAATCTGAAAAGGTGTCGAGGAGAGATTTACTAGTCAGAGGCTGCAGAGAGAACGAGGCTGTGGTTGTATACGGCTCCTTGGTCTCCATGCACAATATTCGCTCTCGCTCCCTCTCTTCCTTACAGGGTGATTAGAGTGGAGAGCAGCAGACAAGACAGTGTCTGACTCATCCATGTGTGTGATGGAAAACAGACAGGCTTTAGCGGCTATGGACATACCCACATGGCAGGGCTGGTTCTTGTTAGAGAAGGAAGAGATTGTCTCCAGAGACTTTAACTCACCCCCGATATATTTCTAGTGTATGTATGTGTGTTTGTGTTTGTGTGTGTGTGGAGGTACAGGATGTGTGCATGTGTGTCTGTGTGTGTTTCCTGTGTATTGTGTGGCCTTCGGGGAAGAGGTGTATTTACAATTGGCTCTTTCCTTGTCTGTGCCCATTTGTTGCTGTATGTATATACTATATATGGCAAGGTAGCAGTATTCAAAGGTCAAGGTCAAGGACAAGGACCCTGAAATGAACACAAATTAGGGTCACCAAACCTTATTTGAGAAGAGTTTGTTGCAAGAACCACCCTAAATGTTGTTGTTGATTTAGTATTGAATTGTACAATGGAAGATAATTATGGTGGCAGGGACTTCTTCTTATTCATTCTCGAATTGGAAACCAAATCTTGTAAAGTAAATGATAGTAAAATTAAACTATTCCTATTTTCTGGGGACCCTATGGATCCCCTTCAATGACCCTGGAACGACCCCTAGAAACTCCTCTTGTCATCCTAAAAGTCCCTCAATGTGCCGAAAATACTCCTCATGTCCTCCTGGAACCCCCTCAAGAACCCCTAAAAACTCCTCACGTCCTCCTGGAACCCCCTCAAGAACCCCTAAAAACTCCTCATGTCCTCCTGGAACCCCCTCAAGAACCCCTAAAAACTCCTCATGTCCTCCTGGAACCCCCTCCATAACCCTAGACACTCCTCTCTTCCTCATTGAACACCCTCAAGAATCCCTAGAAACCCCTCACGTCCTCCTGGAACCCCCTCAAGGAACCCTAGAAACCCCTCACGTCCTCCTGGAACCCCCTCAAGGAACCCTAGTAACTCCTCACATCCTCCTGGAACCCCCTCAAGGAACCCTAGTAATTCCTCACGTCCTCCTGGAACCCCCTCAAGGAACCCTAGAAACTCCTAACATCCTCCTGGAACCCCCTCAAGAACCCTAGTGACTCCTCACATCCTCCTGGAACCCCCTCAAGAACCCCTAGTAACTCCTCACATCCTCCTGGAACCCCCTCAAGAACCCCTAGAAACTCCTCACATCCTCCTGGAGCCCCCTCAAGAACCCCTAGTAACTCCTCACGTCCTCCTGGAACCCCCTCAAGGAACCCTAGAAACTCCTCACGTCCTCCTGGAACCCCCTCAAGGAACCCTAGTAACTCCTCACATCCTCCTGGAACCCCCTCAAGGAACCCTAGAAACTCCTCACATCCTCCTGGAACCCCCTCAAGAACCCCTAGAAACTCCTCACATCCTCCTGGAGCCCGCTCAAGAACCCCTAGTAACTCCTCACGTCCTCCTGGAACCCCCTCAAGAACCCCTAGTGACTCTTCACATCCTCCTGGAACCCCCTCAAGAACCCCTAGTAACTCCTCACATCCTCCTGGAACCCCCTCAAGGAACCCCTAGAAACTCCTCACGTCCTCCTGGAACCCCCTCAAGGAACCCTAGAAACTCCTCACATCCTCCTGGAACCCCCAACCTTGACTCCGGGGGGTCCCTGACACCCAGTGGCATAGGGTACATCGGCTCATCACAGCATTAATATACTGTTCCTCAGCACGTGAGTATTGAACCAAAACACCCTCTTTGGTTCTTCGTCATTCTGTGCCTTCAATGAAAATAAATATTGGCTCTTATCTTCGTCAAACAGCCAAGAGGGTGAAGAGAAATAGCAGTTAGCAGTTACTCGAGGTGAATATTCAGTATTAAACAATATCTTTAATCAGACTTAACAGGCTCAGGGCCAATCAGCACGCTGGATCTCTGGCGTTACCTTGACAACAAATTTTCCTATTCTAATGGCCAAGCAGGAGATGAATGAGAGGAGAGGGAAATATAGAAGGATAAAGGAAGAGGGTAGCAACAGAGCAACTCCACATCACTCATTCATCAGTTCTGTAGACGTGTGAAGGAATATGAGTCAGAGAAAGTGATACATTATGAACTAATATCTCTCGCTCTCTGTTGGGTCTCATGTCTCTGCAGTGAGATCAGAAGTATTTATCATGTAAGCAGCAGTGCTGGGCTTGTTTTTTTCAGAAAAGTACGCCCCCTTGGAGCAAGTAATTTGTTAAACTACAGGTTATATTACTTTTCCGTGATACCTGCAAAATTGGCAACTGGACCATTTCCACTTTCCACTTATGCACATACACGCCTACACCTGTTGTCGGCTGCTTTCTGCAATATGTGGCGCCATGAGTTCGGTGTTGTGATGCTACTTTATGAGCAGAATTGTCATAATCCAGGTAAACCGTACAGGACTTGTTCAGATGTGTGTAAAAGTATTGCACGTTTTCAGAATTGGAGCCATCGTCACCTCCATTACCAGCGCAGAGGTTTTCCTCCATGCCTGCTGAACTGACCACGATAGGATGTCTACATTGTTTTGATGGCCACGGAATACAATAGAGCGAAGGAAAACGTTATAACCTGTTCACATCATCATGTAATGGCAAATTAAATCACGCTGCCTTAAGAAATACAATGAAATTCCAATTTTTAGGAGAACTGATTGCCATTTTACTTTCATTGCCACTTTACGTTCTATGACAATCAGACATATTGGAAAATGGAAATATTCTCTTAAAGAAGTAGAGTAAACCCCCAGTAAAGTAAACTGTTTTGCGTCTACAGAGACAGAACGGCGAATAAGCCAAACAGCATTGTGGGTGTCCAGAACCGCTCCCTTGCCTCCGGATTGGAATTGATGCTGTCTGGGCGACGATACCGCCCCCCTCTATTTACTAAAAATACATCCTGGTTTTCATTTGTTCCATAAGCCATTATCTAAGTTCTTAAATGGGTAATGCACCAGCATTTTATCCTCCTTGCATTTTAACCTCTCCTTTCTGGTCAAAAATATCCAGCTGGTCTGGGCAGGAGTTTCCCGCGTTATAAATACTGTTCATTCTTCTTTTTTCTCTCTTTTTATACCTAACTTGTTGCAGGGTGTGAGGTGCAGGAGTTTGTCTATTGGTGTTTTTATGTGACCTTGTGATGAAATACCTTGTGATTATGCTGCAAACCAATTTCCACACGGGAACAAATAAAGTATCTATTCCATTCCAATCCAATCCTTGGATGGAAATTTGGTCATTTTGGTCACAACCAGACCTGGTTTATTTGTCGTTTGAGAGGAGGGTGGGATGGATTCGCAATCGTCAGTAGTTATTGAGGGAGGAGCAGAGTGTTATTCATTCACTTCCAGCCCTGTCCGCTTTTTCCCAGCCGGTCTGAGGATTTGAAACGGCAACTTTCCCCACTTCTGTGACCTCTAGCTTACCCCTCCTAACCACGCTGATACTCGGACGAGGAGCCTGAATCTTTTCGTTTCGGGTTTTCGTCCTCCGCCCCTCACCTAAATATTCTTTAACAAAGACCGTTGTGCCCCGCCTGCCCCGTGCTGCATTTGTAGTTGCACAATGTCTCCTGCCATCCAACTCCCACCACATTTGAACCTTGAATTATAGCTTTGAAAAATGCTAAGAGATGAGGACAACGATGAAAAGGCTCCTGGAGAGTGTACAAAAGAGTGTGTCTCTGAGTGGAGGCCGGAACGTTTTCAATTTCCGCCGGCCAGCGGCTGAGAGAGGGAGGGAGGGAGCGATATCAGGCCTTGAAATATGACATGGATGAAGATGGTACGGTAGTAAGTGGTTTGTAATGGTAGTTAAATAGGGATGTGATAGAGGAAGAACGTATCCTTCCAGGGGCACCACAATTGAGCCCCAGATGTGAACTCTCTGTGCCACCCAGAAGGCGAGACTCTCATTTCTGGGTCTCATTTCTGGGTCTCGCTCCGGCACTCCCAACCTCCTCTGAACTCCGACCCACATACTGTACCGATGAGAGCCGACACGAGAGGCTTTTTGTTCCCTGGCGGCGATGAGGAGAAGACACCTGCTGACACTTGACACTAGGCGTTTTTTTGTGGACTCTCACGTGGAAGGACCGGACTGCCACATGTAGATAAGCGTACGCACACATGACCTTTCTCTTTCTCTGTCGCTTTGTTCGTCTGTCTCACACACACACACACACACACGCCAACTGACACACTTCCCGACTGCTTGACTCCTCGGTTATCACTATCTGTTACTAATAGTCAGTGGTGGTAATGCAGTGGATGCCTGCGAGACTGCATGCTACTCTAATCACATCCAGCAGCTGCCAGGTCTGCCTGCTGCTCTATCTTTGTGTGTGTGTGTGTGTGTGTGTGTGTGTGTAGTTGTATATGTATTGCACACACGCTCTTTCACATTCTCTCTCTCTAGTAACATCTTTATGAACATCATTACTTCAATATTACTCAATTAGATCATCTTCGTTTTGTTATTCGGCGGTGATGAAGTAGCTTCTTTCTAGACCGACGTTCAGCAAACCTTCGGGGAGAAACCGATCGGAGAAGAGATAGACCAGAATGCAATGCAGTCACAAGGCACGTTGCGTTTTGAGGTCATAGACTCACCCCGATGTTCAGCAATGCGTTTCCTAGTTTGCTACACCCATACATACAACCTCTTATTGAAAGCGACAACTTGACACCCCTTCTCTGTTGGTTGTCAAAAAGGCATTCTGGGAAACGCAGGAAATCCCTAACTGAAGTAGAAGTAGACGAGGCAAGTTGAGGGGAAAGTGGGTACAAAACAAAAGTAAAAGTAATGCGTTGAACATCCCAGACTGATGATATAGAACAACGTAAGAGGATCCGAGGATGGATTTGACTTTAACTTTACACTCGCATCACGTTGCAGCGCCACGTTCCACCATATATCCGGGTGTGGTGGAGCACACATGTACACGGGTCGGGTCACATGGCCGTGGGGTAGAGACAGACGATCTATGATGGCACCAGATCCCCCTGTGGTCACCTAAATGGAGATCAGGTCACATAGTATGCATGTAAAAGGCCTGTGAAGGAGAAAAACAAGGCAACCCGATCCAGTAATGACACAGCGGGTGGTTTGGCCAGGACAACAACACTAAGAGACATATGAAGGCACGTTTGACACAAGTATTCAATATTTTTCCGCAGACTTATACTTTGAAAAAGCCTCTGAAACAGCATTTCGATCAATGAGATGACCCAAAACAAATGACAGCAACTTCTGCAAACCGGCGAGCTTCCTGATTGATGCCGTCAGGACCGTGAAAATATGATCTATCTCGCTCCCGGGTCACTTACTTCCACCGTGCTTCAGTTGGGCAACGCCCACGAAACACCGAGTGAGGAAAGCCTCTTATCCATTTCCTGTTCCTATCATTAATCTCTCCGGGGACGTTGCACGTTCTTCGGGAACGGAAGCATTGCTCAGAAGAAGAAAAGAGCTGAGTTGCCGAGAGTGACGACAGCCGTATTTATGACTTCCTCGCGGGTACATTATTCCAGTCATCAACAGCGGGGCCGCACCGTTTCCTCTTTCAAATGCCCCACTTGTTTAGATGCCATTACTCACCGCCTTGACGTGTTGCTACCCACCCTTTACATATCTGTCAGTACGAGTCCTGATGGAGAGAACGGCGGCGGCGGTGCTGGGGATGAACAGGAGGAGAGAGGAGAGGTCAGGCTGATATGTCCGTCTCAGTGACTCCATCATTCTTCAATCAGGTGGCTCGCACTTTCACCAAGGGTCACGATGCTGGCTATATTGGGAATTGCCGAGAGATGGGAGTGCAGCGTTCTGGCGCATAAACCACATCGACCCTCTCGCGAAGTGTGTGCACACGCTTGCAGGTGTCTCTGAGCATGTATATGGACCTGCGTGTTTATATGATGTGTATACGAGTTGGATTTACAGCAAGGAGGAATGAGGATCATGTTTAACAGCGTCACCTCCTCTCATCTCCCGGACAATAAAGTATTTCCCCAGGTCCCCCACCCTCACCCCCTGCATTTGTGATGCAACGTGAGGCTCCAGCTCTGCCTGAAGCCTGAAATATATGACCAGGCTATTCTCTAGGTTGACATGTTTTTACCAACCCCGCGCCTGCATATCCTCTCTAATGAAACCTGCAGTTAATGTTGATGTTTTAACTGCAGGTTTACAAGTTCTCCCCGTGCAAGTTATATCTGGAAGCCTTCACAAAAGCGATCCATATGGGGGAAAGCTGCTTCGATATCTAGTTTTACAAGCTACCAGTTAATTCACAGTGTAATAAGTTGAACTGCAACAAAGCTAGCACCCCCCCCCCTCTCAGTCTTTCGGTCCAGACCTAAACTCAAAGCAAAACGACCCTATTTGGACTGTATTTACTTATGAAGGAATGTTAAAAGCTCCTCCCTCCAGTGACCTCAGAGACAATGTGAACACTTTCAAACAAGCCTTGGGGTGAGATCGTTGGTTTCCAAGGCAAAGGGGGAGTGACAGCTGATTTGGCCCCCGCCCCCGGCACGCCTCAGCCTCATTTTGACCAGACTTAAGAATTAAAATGCAAAATAAACAACAAAAATGGTCTTTGTAACTTCTAATTAGTACAAACTTTACAACTGAAGGAGTGATTTGGAGTCCTTACTCGTCTCCAGTTAACTACGCCTCAAAATGATCAAAAAATATATAAACTCCTAAAAACACTATCAAAATGTGTATTTAGTGGAACTTCCACCAAGCTGAAGCAAAATGTATTTAAACTAGGGCTGTCAATGCTGAAACATGCCTTAACGCTAATTAATCTGGAAACCTTAACACGTTCATTCACGTCTTTTGTACAAATTAATCATATTACCAAGCGCAGATGTTTACCTGGCTGAATTCCTGAAAGGTAAACGCAGATAACAACATGACTGAGGAGACATCTGTAATGTCGGCTCATGAATAAAACAACGGCGGAGTCTTTAACAAGCGCTGTTTACTTCAACAGGCAAACAGTAAAGCAAATCATGGTTTCTCAGTAGTGGGATAGTATGGTACATTCAGTAGTAGTCATCTTGACTCTCTACCTCTCTACAAAGGGTCTCAAACAAGCGGCAACTTCCAAGGCTGAAAAATGAAGCCAACGAGGAAGTGCCAAAACTGCAGTTCCTCGAATGGCCACTTGAGGCTGGCAGCAAATGCAAGTCAATCCCCATAGAGCCCCATGTTAAAATGCCCAACTTTACAGCAGAAATAAACATGTTTACAGCCTAGTTCAAAAAACGGGTTTGGTCTCTAGAGCTAATATCCCCGTTAAGTGACAGGTGGGTGCCATCACGTACGAGCTAGGTGGGTGTGTTTCAGCAACCAGGCTTCATTCACCCTGCCCCCCTGGACTCTGATTGGACAGTTGATTACATTTTCAATGACCACACCCGTTCACGTCCATTATGAGCACATGAAGGACCTGATGAGGAATTACAATTCTGCAGTTAAAGATGCACGAGCAACTTATTTTCCCTCCCTTATCTCCGAGAATGCCCAAAATCCTAAAGTACTGTTTAGAACACTTGACCGGATTGTTGGTGCCCAATCTAACACTAATCTGCTTTCATCACCCGACCTCTGCGAGCAATTCAAAATATTTTTCATTGACAAGATTGAAAAAATTAGATCTCAGACTGATGGAGGACGTCCAGATAATTTACTTTCCCCAAAGTCGCCAGTCCCGAGACCATCTGATGCCCTATCCCTCTACTCTTTTAGATCATTATCACTAACTGCACTAAATGACATGGTAAGGCATTTGAAGCCATCTGAGTGACAATAACACGTGAAAAATTTCAATCTGGCTTTCGATCACTCGACAGCACTGAAACGGCGCTTCTTAAAGTCTGTAATGACCTGTTGGCGGAAGATGCGAAATAGTGCTCTATCTTAATTCTGCTGGACCTTAGTGCAGCCTTCGACACAGTGGATCATAACCTGCTCATCGATAGACTGGAAAGATGGGCAGGTATCACCGAGATGTCCTTAAACTGGTTCAGGTCCTACTTATCCAATAGACGTTTCTCTGTAACAATGGCTGGCTCTGTTTCTTCCCTCACGGACTTACGCTATGGTGTCCCACAGGGCTCAATCCTGGGTCCCATCCTTTTCTCCATATACATGGTGCCATCATCCGGAAATATAACATCCAGTTCCACTGCTATGCTGACGACACACAGCTCTACATTCCAATCCAACCTGGCGACCAGTCTAACATAGCTAACCTCCACAAATGCCTTGCTGAGATCAAATGCTGGATATTGGACAACTTTCTTCAACTGAACCTTACAAAAACTGAATTCATTGAACTTGGACCACCCGCAATTGGATCACAGATCTTGTCAAACCTAGGAGAACTAGCACCTTATTCTAAGTCTTTAGCCAGACACGTTGGTGTTATCTTTGATCAGGATCTGTCTTTTGAACCCCAAGTGAAGAAAGTTGTCCAGTCCTGTTTTTTATCATTTGAGAAATATTGCCAAGGTCAGGTCTTTTATCTCAACCAAAGACTTAGAGAAACTTGTCCATGCTTTTATTTCCTCTCGCCTCGATTATTGTAATTCTCTTTATTCCTCTCTCAGTCAGAGATGAATTCGCCGCCTGCAGTTAGTTCAGAATGCGGCAGCTCGGCTATAAACAAAATCTAAAAAATGTGATCATATTACTCCAGTTTTAGCATCCCTGCACTGGCTGCCAGTCTATTGTAGGATCGATTTTAAAATTATTTTAAGTACTTTTAAGGCCAGGCATGGACCGGCCCCTCCCTATATTTCTGATCTTTTATCCCCCTACAAGTCTGAGCGCAGCCTGAGATCCTCTGGTAGGACGTAGACTGAGATCCTCTGGTAGGGCGTAGACTGAGATCCTCTGGTAGGGCGTAGACTGAGATCCTCTGGTAGGGCGTAGACTGAGATCCTCTGGTAGGGCGTAGACTGAGATCCTCTGGTAGGGCGCAGACTGAGATCCTCTGGTAGGGTTTAGACTGAGATCCTCTGGTAGGGCGTAGACTGAGATCCTCTGGTAGGGCGCAGCCTGAGATCCTCTGGTAGGGCGTAGACTGAGATCCTCTGGTAGGGCGCTGCTAGCCATCCCAAAGTCTAGGCTGAAGACCAAAGGCGACAGGGCCTTTGCTGTCAGAGCCCCTAGACTTTGGAACAATCTACCAGAGGAGATCAGGCTTGCAGAGTCAGTTCCCTGTTTTATCTCACTTCTTAAGACACATTTTTATAAGAAAGCTTTTATTGAGTGATGTTTTTATCTTTTCTTTTAATTTTATTGTTATTTTTTCTGTTCTGTTCTGTTCTTTTACTTATTATTATTATTATTATTATTATTGTTATTGTTATTGTTATTATTATTATTATTATTATTATTATTATTATTATTATTATTATTATTATTATTATTATTATTATTTAATTTAGGCACGGAAACTGCAGGCTACTTTTCGAAAAGCAATGAAGACCCGCTGGTCACAGAGAGAAATGCAATGGGATGGATTACATTTAATTACACTTCAACTGAATGTGCTTGCAGTTGTTTAATCAATCAGTATTATTCATTCTTTCATGAGTGGGTAAAGAAACCTGTCATTGCATGGTGAACAAATTAGATCTGGGTAAGAACTGGATTCAAGACATTTCAATACTTTTTAAGGCCTTGAGCGAAGATGATTTAAGGCTTTTTCAGACTTTTCAAGGACCTGTTTTCCGTGTTGTTCTTTTTCATTGTTGTTGTTGTTGTGTGGGTCTGATTCTTTATCCCAGCTGGTTACCGACAGCAGCAGACAACGAGGTGGAAGCCTGCGGCTGGCACAGGCGTCTGCACCACAGACTGATAACAACCTTATCACTCTGGCATGGAGACACACACACACACACACACACACAATGACAGAAACACTGGAGACACAGCAGAAGAGTGGGAGGGGATTAGGAAAAGTGAGACCGGTACGAAGACAAAAGAAAGAAGGAAAGAAATGAGTACACAGGTTTGCCAGTGTAAAATTCCTTGATTTTTCCATGACTTTCCATAACTAAGCAGCAGCTGCAATATGCTCCAAACACTGTATTCCTTCCTGGTGTGTTACATGTTGTTTTTCTAACTACCATCTAATACAAGTTGGAAAACACATTCTGCTACAGCCATGTGAAATGACCCAGTTGTAACATTCCCTAATAGTCCCTGGCGTCCCCAGAGCATTATTTAGACTTCCCCTGTCTGGAATGCACTTTGCAACGGAGCAAAGAAAGAGACTGGAAGAGGAGTGGATAAGAGTGCAAGGTAAGGACTGAAATGATTGAAGAAACCTATTTCACTTAATCCCCCTGCCCTTCTAATCTAAACACTCTCGGGGAGGGAAGAGGGGGCATATCTCTGGCACTCCCTCCTCTCCCATCCGTCCTGCTGTCAATCCCTCTCTTCATGGTGGATATTCATAAGCGATGCTATCTGGGTGACGGCCTACGCTGCCACAAACCCATTAAAGGGCGCTTAAGGTATTTCACACACACACACACACACACACACAACACTCGTGCAAACCACATAACCAGTCATACGTGCCCCCATCCATGTCATGCTCTGACTGTTGTAGAACACATCCAGTCCTGCTGCATCTCTTTTTGTTGGATGCTTGGTAAACGTTTGGATGTTGCACGAATGTGTGCAACAGTTTCAAGTCATAATCAGTGACATTTTCATAGGAATAAATTATGCAATAGTGAGTCGACCTAAACCCGGAACACTGAGGATGAACGGCGGATAAAGACCCCGCGAAGAACATGGATTAACCTGGCATTCTTGGATTTCACCTCTGGTAATGGTAGGAGTGTGACCAGACGCTGTGGACTGGGGGTGGGAGTGTGTGTGTGTGAGAGAGAGAAGGAGAAGAAGAATGAAGTTGTGTATACGTTCCGGGACGTTTTCTAGAGCAACAATATAGTTACAGCATGAGCAAAAAGAAAAGAGCACCACCCGCAGAAACTCCATCAACATAAACTCCAATGAAAAAGCTTCCCACACTGTTTGATTGACAGGTGATCTCTAGGAAATGCAGTGCAGGAACACCACAGCATTGACCGCTTGGCACCAAAGATGGAGACTACATTTTTTTTAAACGACAGATTGCCGTTATTTCAATCATGTCCTTGTTTGAATTGCAAGCAAACCTATACTTTATCTTCCACTTTCAGGCAAGCTGGGAGAAGAGGGGAAATAAACAAGACTAAAGAAAGGGGAGGGAGAAAAACAGGAGCTTATACGAGTAATTCTCGAGGGGAGACTAGTGCAGCATGTTCACTGGGCTAAAATACTGTAATAAAGGATGCCAATCACCACTCTGGAGTTTGGGAGATGGGGTGTATGAGTGGGGGGTCTCGAATGGCTACCTCTACTCATCGATCCGTCAGCTGTCTGGTTTTGTCAGCACCTCAACATCCCCCATCGTACCTTTCAAAGTAAAAACGAATGAACGAACGAGTGCAGTGCGGTGAGGTGTATGAGCTGATTTTATAAACAAAGGTGAAAATAATGGTCCATATGTCCGTAATACATCAGAAATTTTGACTATTTCAATGTGTTAATTAATTGACCTCTTTTAATGTGTTTGAAATCCCGAGTTGTTGCCAATAAAGTTGCTCTTCTTCTGATTTCATGTTTCCTTCATTTTTACGCTCTCTCGCTGACACTCCTTAAAATACTTGTTACACTTATTGGCTTTTTAGTCGTAAAGTTTTTAGTGCAGTTTCAGTAATGAGATTTTACTCGTCAGGCGGAGAATCTCCCCACATTTGCGGCCGGGGGACGGGGTCAGACATCGCCGACGGACAGCCCCTAATTGGAAAAGCCTCTGACACAGCATTCAAACCACCACGGGTCACGGGACATTCCACTCAATCCCATATTAATGAAATATTTTAGGTGTGGTATCAGCTAACGACGGTACAGGGGGAAATCTTCTGTTCTGATCATATCTAATAATGTCGTGCAGTGGCATGGACATAAAACAGCAGCATGCCAGCATCATTGATTAACTCCTTCAACTCCTTCAACTTCTTCAACTCCTTTAACTCCTTTAACTCCTTCAACTCCTTCAACTCCTTTAACTCCTTTAACTCCTTTAACTCCTTTAACTCCTTTAACTCCTTTAACTCCTTTAACTCCCTCAACTCCTTTAACTCCCTCGACTCCTTCAACTCCTTTAACTCTGTTAACTACTTCAACTCCTTTAAAGGAGTTA
>CABFOS010146576.1:0-10000 GCA_900660315.1 Diretmoides pauciradiatus
CGGCGCGCTTCAACGCTCACCATGCCAGAGCCTGATCTATCAGAGAGGGCCTTTGGGATGATGAAGACTCGATGGCGGGGGAGCTTCTTCAAAGCCCTGGAAGTGGATCACACTTTTGCGCCCAAGGACGTTGTTGTGTGTGCAGTGCTCCACAACATCTGCGTCACTGCTGGGGACAGCCTGGAGCCAGCTGAAGAGGATCCAGCACCACCACCCCCGCCACCTGTGCAAGAGGATGAACGTGGAGGTCAGCATGAAAGGGACAGACTGGCAGCACAAGTGTCAGCCCCAAACCAGTGTCCCCCACCTTTGCTAGATCACAACTATTTAATTTTGTTAAATTCTATTTACAAAATGGGTTATTATGATTTAGTTAGCCCATATAGTGCTCCCTCTAGTGGCAATATAAATTGCTTGTGTTAACTTTTAACAGCAGATACAATTGGTTTTACCTCATAGAAAACCGTTTACAAGAGGCAAAACCGCTAACCCTGGTCATTGTTTCTCCACAACTCTCCAACCCCCACTAACCACTGACTTTCACAACTGCCAACCTTCTTTTGACCATGCCATCATATTTCTAGTCCAACCTTGGGATATGGTCAGACAAGAATTAACCATGTCAAACAGTTTAGAAATTTAAGCCAAGCCTCTGTTATAATAATAATCTTTATTTTGTCACATACACATACAACGTGCACACACACATTGGCGGCCGTGAAATTTTTTCTCCGCATTTTCCCATCGAGGCTTTGTCCTTCCTCCGGGGGTCAGGCCAGGAGCGGTGGGCAGCTATTGACAGCGCCCGGGGACCATCGTCTTCCTCCTCGCTGGTCAGGCGATGATCTTCAATCAATCAAATCAATCTTTGAGGTCGTGTTTGGATGGTATGCATATGTCAGGCTAGATTTTCAAACTGCCGAAAGAACCCCCTCTCAAAGCTGAGTCTTTTTTCTTTACAGGAGAAAACACTGCCCAGTTAAATGTGTAATTATATATGGTAAATGGACTGTATATAGCACTTTTCTAGTCTAGAGACCACTCAAACAGCGACGGTGGTGGCAGCCATGCACAGCGCCAACCTGCTCGTCGGGAACAGTGAGGGGTTCAGTGTCTTGCTCAAGGACACTTCGACACGCTACCGGGAGGAGCCTTGATCCGGGAATCTTCCAATTTCCAGACGACTGCTCTACCGCCTGAGCTGCTGCTGCCCCATCTATATATGAATGATTGAAGTTGAATATTTCATATTCCTGTTTTGCAGATCCGGTACATCTCGCAGACACAGGGTCTGCCTGCAGAGTATCTGTTGAGTGCAGGGACAAAGACCACCAGGTTCTTCAACAGAGACCCTGACTCCACCTACCCTCTATGGAGACTTAAGGTATGAACGTAGCGATACTGATGCTTGCACACATACACACACAAATTCTTAAATATATCTCACCAAAAGATAACAATGATAGCAAAAGCCATGCCAACCATAGCGGCCGTTAATATTCCTGAAACTCTCGCTGCACCATGTGAGACATCGTCAGCCCTGTTGCTGGCTGTAAACAAAGTTAGAGGGTAATGAGAGCAAAATGGATCTGCGTGAGAGGATTTGGCAAATTAATCCAACTCAGGGGGTGTCTGTCTCAAAGCCCTCCCCTCTGTCCCTCTATGTAGGCCACTCCCCTCATTAACGTTGGCTGAACCTTTGTAAGCCATGCAGCGAGTCTACACACATAGTTCTTGACTGTATCCAATTCTGTGGGGTATGACTGTGTTTATACCCCGTCGGCTCCTTCCATGCCTCAGATTGATCTCTCTCTCTCTCTCTCGCCACAACATATCTGCACCAAATGAATCACAGCAACATACTGTACCCCACTGGTGACAGTCTTTGGCCTTCTAATGATGAAGACATACAGTACATGCCTGGAGTCAGACAGGTGCCCATGGGTTTATCGCTGTGTGGTAAAAAAAAATTGTGTGATTCAAATGTTGATGATTTTCATGTTTTCACTTGAATTTAAGGGATTACAGAGTCCTCTGTGGGCTGAGAACATGTTATGACCCTTGGGCTTAGGAAACAATTTCAAAACAAATTGTATACTTTCATTGTGCTTGTGTGTTTTTTTTCTTTTCTAAATCCCTGAAAAATTGGAGATGCAAGAGATACATTGGGGATAATCTTTGGGGGGGGATACAAGGGTTTCACCTGACAGCAGCATTGTTAAAAAGCAGAGAGAGAAATTATTTCCTTACACTTAATGACAACACTGCTGATGATGATTTTGTAGTGTCGTTGGTGTGGAAAGTCAAACGTCTAGGCATCCTAACCACTTTTTCCATAGACACAAGTTGTTGCACACAGACACTGTGGAATAATCAGTCTGTAGGAGTAATTGCTCAGCTTTAATTTGACCGTGCACGTGTTTCCATGTACAGTATGCTGTTACTGTACATGGAAACACGTGCTCGGTCAAAGCTGTGTTGCTTTGCTGACTGTAATTAAAAATATCATTGCATGTGTTTGGCCAGGGAGTTTTTCCAAGTTGGTACAGACTTAATAGTTTTGTGTAAATGTGTATACTTTTGTTAGAATGAGTGTGTGTGTGCATAAATACAGCACACATATACAGCATAAAACTTGAGTTGTGTCAGTGTGTAGTGCACTGTATGCGTATGCGCTGTGTGTTATCTGAGTCCATCTAGTATGTGTGTGTGTCTCTGCGGACTCTCTCCCATCTTCCCTGGCTGTTAGATGACTGCTTGTGTGCAACCCCAGGGTTGCTCAGAGGGCAAGCCGAGTCCTGCTGCGCATCAACAACAAGAGGCTGTAATGAGCCAAATGTAAATAGTGTGTTTCCAGAGGGGAAGTGTGATGAGATCTGAGAGGAACATCTGCTTCTTGTCTCCCACAGACTCAAGAGGACCACGAGGGTGAAACGGGGATCAAGTCCAAGGAAGCCCGCAAGTACATCTTCAACTGCTTGGATGATATGGCACAGGTACACTGTTACCGTATTGCAAAACACATGCCTGCCCTCCCTTAGCAAAAGGTGTATTATTTGTATCTTTCAATGCGCTCAGTTTTGCCTGTCTTTGCATTTGTTGCTTCCATTGACAAGGCTATTCAAGTCCCTGACAAGTCCCATCACTCACATCCACCGAATTATCTTTCCAATATTTGAAATCTTTTCAAATATACATCATGCTGCGGTCTGATCCCCAGATGCTCTGCGGCTCCACTGCTATATAGAGTTTTACTGAGAGAAATGAAAGCAGCTGTTCTCTGACACCCTTCCACAACTCTGCGTCTGCTCTTCATTTTGTTTAACCGCTATCTAATAACTTACAGACAGACATTTGAGCTGAACATGTGGTCAGCTCAGTTTCTGTGTTTGATGTGTACAGTTTGCTTTCTTATTTAAGTGTGAGTGAGTGTTGTGGCCATGTCCTCACTCCATACTTCTGTGCCGTACATGTATGTATGTGTCTAGGGCATGAATACAAAAAAAAACATGCACGCACACACCTACAGAGCACATGCCAGAACTTTCCGTCCAGTCAGGCCTGCACAGTGGGACCCGCACTATGTTGTGCCTGCATGACTCAGCTGGTTCAGCCTAGATTTCCACATTAGAACACCTGTGGGAATCTATTTGTTCTCGTGTGGAAAACACCGCCACTAAACACGGCTACGTCTAATGTCACTTTTCTCTGTTACTCAGTCTGCATTCAGCTCGAGCCACGGTGAGAAAGTTCACATTCAACCATGACATTTTTGATAGGACATGCCTGACAGCGAGACGATACTGAGTCTATGTTTTGTTCGCTCTCGCTTGCTCAAAATACTGGTTCTGCTGGCTCGCATGCCAGTAGTGATGGAAAATTACTATATTTTTCCCAGGCCCTCAGAGAGATTCCATTCTGCAGTATCCTCTTGTCATCATGTTCCCCAATCCTACCTCTGATAATGACTAGCCAAGAGATAAGACAGGCTTACTGTAAGCAGGTGAATTATGTCGTTTGGAATATGCTAATCTTGATGCACAACCGAGCAGCCTCTGGAAATTTTCCATGTGGACAAGCAACACATGTACTTGGGGATGGAGACAATTAGGGATGTCCATGAGTGCCTAGGGCCGCTGTCGGGTCTGTCTGGCGTAACATCCTGCTGCCTTGGACAAGATGGTTTTGCTGCCTGGGCTTGCTGAATTCACAGTTAACACACACACACACACACACACACAGCACTGGGTTTAATGAAACCAACCTGCCCTGGGTCGTCTCTGTCTCCTACGCTTCGAGCTGTATGTGTCGTATTCTTCTCCGGGTAGTAGTGCAGCTAGCGTTATCTTGCTATAAAACTGAGAAGAGATATAGCTGCCTGGGTTTAATATGAGGGAAAACCGCCTATTTTGCCCCATCTCAGAATTGAGGCCATATAAACAAGTCAGCATTGTGGACATCTGTCTCTCTGTGTATAATGGATGATATAGCTGAAGGCTCTGAAAGACAGAGGGGCTGGGTGCCAGGAAGAGATAATGAACCGCGTCTCAGTCATGGGAAATGTGGGGAGGGTTTAGTCACAAGTATATCTGATTTGAGTAAATTAGAGACCGACGTAATGCAAATACAAGACCACGCTACAAGCCTGCTATAGATAGAGGCTTGACTGGAACTACTTGAGAACGGATTCACTTTGATCAGGAAACCCTCAATATCTCCACTGTTGATAGAAGTGAAGGCACGGCAGAGGGAACAGCAGACGAAAGGAAACGGCGTTCAACAGCGTTCAACACTTTCCCCATTCTTCTGCTGTTCCTCCCGGTGTGATGGAGTCGCTTTGTAAATCTGCGCTTGTCCTACATTAAGCCGTGTGTCATACAAGCGAAGGGAATTCTGAGGTAGTGCTGTGCAGAAGACAGGCCGGCATGCCCAGCTCCACATCTCCTGAGGCGTGGCCCGATCTGTCCCACAGCTAGACATCTGCCATCGCTGCCCCGACTCCGGAGTGGCATGTCACCGCTCCTCACGACACAGATGTGGCTCCGCAAAACACTCCTTGACATGCAAGACTCACGAGGCTGGCCGTATTAGTCAAAAGCTCATTTTCTCTATGTCAAGTGGCACTTTCAAGTGACCGTTTTCATTGAAAGATAAGGAAATGTTGAATATTGACTTCTAGTAATGTCAAATACCTGTAGCTAATGGATTACGATAGTGATATTTGTTTTCCATCTTTGTGGTTGAATGCCTTTAGCCTGTATACAGTCTGATTGCTGCAGCACACATCAGCTGACTGCCAAGCGCCACACATTTGCAACCAAACCATGTACATTTCCCAAAGTCATCTTTTCCACTAGCAGAGGACAATGTGATTATTTCTCACCTCATTCTGGAGATTATTCCTTTATCATGGCTAGCGGAGATGGCAAGCAGAGAGCAATGGTTACAGAGCCTGAATAACCTGCATAGAGAAAGAGAATTGAATCAGATTTGTGGTGTTGACTGGCAGCACATCTGATAGCCCCTGGAGCAGGCCTACAGATAAGCGCTGCGTCTTTATGAGAAACAGGCCTGCTACCTCTGCATGGCAATCACAATAAATAAGGCTGCCTGTCTGAGGCCACTGTCCCTGTCTCTGTCCCGGCAACGCCAGACACTCTGCAAGACCATGTCCCAGTTCTTGATTTCCTCAACAACCCTGAAAGTATGTCAAACATCACCCCCTGCCTCACAAATCAATCCCTGCTAGCTATGTAGCTTTCCATTTGAGCAGAAATCCGCTGCTGTGCCCAGTATTTATCCACAACCTCAGCCGCAATGTTTAATACAGATGAAGCAACAAGATGTTCGGAGGCAGCTTCCCAGAAGAGCCTCAGAGAGTATTTAGGTTAAGTTGTCTCACGTCAGCTCTTTCGGAGGCACTCACAAAATGGTGTCCTTTGTGAAAGGGCTTTTAACGAGTAACCAATGGCAGCATTTATTTAGTTCATGTTTTTTGTTTATTTTCACTTTTTGGGAATAGATTAAAATCTCACTGAAGGCGCCAGCAGATATTTCAAGTGGTGGGTCTCTCTGCTATGAATACTAGTGCAAATGTTTATAATGTCACTAAGGTGCAAGGTTATCACTGGGCTCTGTGACACACAGTCTGACATCCTAACTGATGAGGCCTTGTGAGTATTTATAGGTCGCTCTATGGGAATAAACTGGTCGGAGGGTTTTTTATGTCGTGTGCAGACCTTGAATACTCAACCAGCCGTTTAAGATCTGTCTGAAATGGTAACATGGGTTTGTGTTTGCCTTGTGTCCACAGGTGAATATGACTTCGGATCTGGAGGGGAGTGACATGCTAGCAGAGAAGGCAGACAGGAGAGAGTTCATCGACTTGTTAACCAAGATGCTGACCATTGACGCAGACAAGAGGATCACCCCTATTGAAACCCTAAACCACCCCTTTGTTACCATGTCCCATCTCCTCGATTTCCCACACAGCACACAGTACGGGGCCACTTTTTTCTTTTGTTGTTTATATGATTATGATTTTGAGCTGTGACATAACTCACTCTCATACAACATAATACTTATTTCGCTCTCTCTCCCCCTCTCTCACTGCAGTGTGAAGTCGTGCTTCCAAAACATGGAGATCTGTAAGCGCCGTGTGAACATGTACGACACGGTCAACCAGAGCAAGACGCCCTTTATTACCCATGTGGCCCCCAGCAGCTCCACCAACCTCACCATGACCTTCAACAACCAGCTTAACACTGTGCACAGTCAGGTACGACCAGACTGCCACTATCAAAGAACCATTGTAAAAAAATAAATATCTTCATTCATCAGTATGCTATTAGGCAAGCCCTGATATTGGATTTCTGTGCTGAGGCCCAGCGTCAATGATAAGTATGTAAATTAGTTTCTAGTTTAGTTGCAAGAAGTTACTTTAAAACTATGATTAAATGACATATAAGGAGAGAAAACATGTGGGAGGAGCCTAAGAAACCAATAGGGTTTATTAAGTGGCTCACCACTGAGAGAAGAGAAAAATATATAGAAAAAAAACTAATTACAATACAGTATAGCAAAACAAATTAAGTACATGCGAGCTCTAATATTAGAACATTCACAAGAAGGTACAAATAATATAATATACCAATTTTGAGAGAGTTCATGCGCTAAACCAGTTTTAAGAGATGAGTGTGCTCTCAGACTATGACCAGAGAAACATCAAAAGAGAAGATGACTGGAGCACACAGATCTTCTTAAAAAAGTTTTATTACCAATAAAACTTTTTTAAGATGATCTGTGTGCTCCAGTCATCTTCTCTTTTGATAATATAATATACATCAACCAGGAAAATATATTTATTTATATATGTATATTGATATGTGTTTGATGATTCCCAGCCAAGCCAAAACCCTCCTGAAAAACTATTCAATATGCAATGTATTCATGCAGCCAATCTAATGCTGTCTTAGCCACAAAGCTGCATTTCATCCGTCCAATATCACATTGGCCACCTCTTGTGGTTGAACGGCTTACCGGCCTGTGAGGGGCCGTTTGTCTTTCTGTCTATCTGTTATTCTTCGGCCTGTCTCTCTGCATATCTCCATGCTTGCTTGACTGTCTTTCTTGCTTTCCTGCATGTCTATCTGTCTGCCTGCATTTCTGTCTATGCCTCAGGTCCTGTGGGATTGTCACAAAGTGCTGATTACACACATGACAAGCCCGACTTCCTGCTTGCCTTGCATTCTGGGGCTTTCAGGCCTTAAGAATCCCTTTACCAGGCTTCCTCTCTTTCTCCCCCTTTCTCTCCTCTCCTCTTCTCTCTTCTCTCCTTTCCTCCCATTTCCCAGGGTTAAGCCTGTGGTACTTTACCACTTCGTCTTCGTATAATCTGTGAATCTAAACTGCTGACTTTCGGCTTCTGCCGGAATCAGCAAGCATCGCTGCGCAAGGTTTTCCAGATTGTGCTTAGTTACAATTTCAGCTCCCCCCCTCTCTTTAGTAAACAGAGTTCTTTATCACCAAATATATCGAGCCAGCTCCCACTGTGCAGCATGTGACAAAAACCCAATCTTGCTGTGATTTAAATGGATTAACATTCCCTCAGCTTGTCTTTTCTGCACCTCGCTCGGAGAGCATATAGACAGAGTTAAGTTAGTGATTTATTTAGTTGGATTCATGGAGGCTGGAGTGCATCTTTGACTTTTGTATTTTGCTGCTTCCATGCTTGTTTATGATGAATGCCACAGCGGCATATTGATTATGTTTTGTCCCCTGGCACTCATCGAACACGCTAAAGAGAGCAAATGAAAAATGAAAGTGCTGTCTCCGTATTTCTCTCAGTCCCTATGTAAGCTTAATGAACGGGCTAAAATTAGACAGCACGTCATGCAGCAAATACTACTCGAGAACAAGCTGAGCAAACGGTGTGCTCTTAAAAGCATTTGTTTGTAATCTGGATGCTCCCAGGCTGTCTGACATGTCTTATTAATGGTCTATATACATGCCAGAGTTACCTAAGCTTATATTATTATATGACTGTTGGCTGTGAAATATTACTCCTGTCAGGTGTATTGATTTGGAGGCTAGATAGTGAAGCCGCGACACGAAATGTCAAACTCTGCCGCTCATTATATCTGCTCGTAATGATTCTGTAACATTTTAATCTAAACAGACTTAATATAATCTACTTTGGAATGCAGCACTCTACATCCAAGTGGGTGCTAACAAGCAGCAGGGGATTTATGTTTGCTGAGGTATATGTGGTTTACTGTTGCCGGAAGGGCTGCTGAGACACACAAAACATGCTTCGATAGCTGTCTGTCATTCCTCCTCATTGTTCTCCCCCCCCCACACCTTTTTGTAACCCGGCTGCGGTAATGCTGTTAGACCCAGATTTAGAGTCTCAAATGTACAGTGTTTTATTGAGGCAATATGAGCCAGAAGCAGCTCCATTCAGTCATCTACAATATATTGTCGTGACACACAACAGACAATGTGATCATGTAGCTTCATAGGTCTATAGCAAATCTCTTCATGTGTATCCTTTCCAGCAGCACTCATCAACATCACTGTAGCATGACGAAGTAAGGCCCTGTAGGTCAGTGCACATTGTAGATGGTACGTAATCACATCTCAATCTAAACATGCCCCGGTGGCATTTTGCTAGAACGTTGATGGCTGATTAATCTAGGAATCGTAGCATTGATTGCATCCCATCTCCTCTGTCTTTCTCCCTCTCTTTAATTAATCAAATCCACATGTTGTAAGAAATATCAGCATCAGTGGCCCAACTTTCTCATTTCTGCTCTCTCCTTTCATCGATGACGGATGCCCTGCCATCCTCTTAATGATCCAATTGCTGTGTGTGTGTGTGTGTGTGTGTGTGTTGAGTTGTTGTCTTTGAACATTATGTTTTTTTCTGTTATTACCATGCTGCTATTCAACCTTCCCACCTTGGACCGCTCCACATCACCCTCATACCCATCAGTACCTTCACTCTCATGATTTTTATTTTGGTCCCATCATTTCTTTAGGCCACCAACCTGGCTCCCTCCTCCACCACCAATGCCACCCTTTCCCTTGCCAATCCTGATGTCTCCATACTAAACTACCAATCTGCACTCTACCAGCCCTCCGCTGCTTCCATGGCAGCCGTGGCCCAGAGGAGTATGCCCCTGCAGCCGGGGGCTCCTCAGCTCTGCGCCGCCCGGCCCGACCCCTTCCAGCAGGCGCTCATTGTCTGCCCACCCGGCTTCCAAGGTAAGGAAGTCCCACTGACCAGTTGAACAGATAGAGTGAGATCATCAGTGTTACATCTGTGATCATAGTGTGTGTATTAGGTTCACACTTCATTTTTTATATTAGTACTTATATTACTACTTATATTACTTTATTTTAGTTCTTCTGTCTTAGTTGTTAATGCACCAATCGTATCAAATAAACGTGCTAAGATGCCTCAGAGGAACTCTACCTAGAGCAAACCAAGGGTATTCAT
>CABFOS010146590.1:1513-14098 GCA_900660315.1 Diretmoides pauciradiatus
TAGCCATATAGCATGTAGCTGTATAGCATGTAGCTGTATAGCATGTAGCCGTATAGCATGTAGCCGTATAGCATGTAGCTGTATAGCATGTAGCTGTATAGCATGTAGCCGTATAGCATGTAGCTGTATAGCATGTAGCTGTATAGCATGTAGCCGTATAGCATGTAGCTGTATAGCATGTAGCTGTATAGCATGTAGCTGTATAGCATGTAGCCATATAGCATGTAGCTGTATAGCATGTAGCATGGAAGCTGATGTGGAGGAACAAGTGACACTTGGTGGTGTTCAACCCGTCCGATCCTCCATCGCTTGCCTGGCAACAGTGATCACCTCTTGCAGCCTCCCGTCTTCCTTCATCCTGCCTCTCTCCGTCCGTGGTATCTATCTGTTAGGCTAATTGTGTTAGTCATAGTACGTGTTAAGTAGTGGAATCGGTTGTGCTGTTTACTTGTGTGTGTTCTGTTTTCAGAAAAGTTCCAGGACTTTATAACCATAACCTGGAGAAACCAGAAAAGACAAACTTTGTTGAACGTTTTTCAAAATAAAATACAGCTGTCAGTTGAGAAATTTCAACATTTCTCCGGGACTACAAATAAACAAGCTGCCTACAATTTGGTTGAGATGTTTTTAGAAACCTCCCTTCTATTTTAGGCAATAAACAAAAATATGCTATTTTGGTCAATAAATACAATCTGAAGTCTAAGATATGATCTGAACTTGGACTTGACCAAGACAGTCTCGACTCCAGCCCTGGGTCCAGCCACATACTAGGTTTTGACATAATCTTGTTATTCTTTTGTCTCCATTTATTTGTTCACATTTATGTTCTGTATAGGCTTTATTGCTTTTCCTGTAAAGCATTTTGCAACACTGTTTGGATAAGTGCTCAAAAAATAAAGGTTTTATTTATTTCATTTTTAAATTAAGGAGTCTTCCATCCTTTTGTCTACATCGAGGACATGAATTAATGAAACCTAATCAAAGCACGCTCAAAAAGGAACAAGCAAGAAGTAACTTGCCCCAGGTCTGGGGGGGTAACAGGGGGTTAAAAAAAACAAAAAAAACAGTGGAGCCAAAGTCTTGCCTATGTCTGCCACATCATAAATATCAGAGTGATATGCCTGCTGCCAAAAGCAGGTCAGTACAAGTTTGAAGCATGGGGGGTTGGGGTTTCAAATCTCCAAGGCACAGTTGAAGGCAACTTGCTTCCTCCTATAATCTCCGTATGTTGACATGCAAACCGCTGGACCACACATGGAGCTGAACGCCTCGAGAGTACAACATCTCACCTGGAATTGACGGAGTATCTACAGGTTACGCAAAGTCAAATTTAAGACGTTTTTCAGGCCTTTTCAATGCTTATTGGAATTGGACTTAAAACCAATTCATCAACCAAACCAAAGCTTTCAAAACAAGCCTATTTGCGATAGAACATAGCTAATGCAAATTCTGAAACTATAAATGAGCAAACTAAAATAAGGACACCAGGAAATTAAATGCTTAGGGACATGAATTCCAGCATGTTTGGCATGTTCTATTAATCTTTAAAGTTTACAGTTGCATCAAAGTAAAAAATAACAATGAACCTGTCATTGCATGACCATGTAACTGCAACCGCCTTTGTTGCTCTCCCAATCTTTCTCCACTGGGAACCATCAATTAAAGGCTAAAATGTGCCGCAAAAAACATCTTTAAAAGAACAGAAGGGCTAAAAATGCTAGTAATGGGCAAACAAAGTGCTCATGGGGCTGTGTGGGGACAAAAAGTGCCAGACATCTTTGCACAATAACAGACAATAAGGGTGCATTCACACCCAGCATGTTTGGAGTGGTTTAATCGAACTATGGAGCGTTCCTCCTTTGATTCGGTTTGTTAGGCCGGGTGAGAACAACGCCAATCAAACTCTGGTGAGCGCCAAATAACCACAGTGAGACCACCAGAAAATGGGGGTCTCGGCCCTCTTCCAAGAGAACTGCAGTGTGGTTTTAGGAGTGAGAACATAATCGTACCGACTGCAGGAAGCGACCCCCAAACATACGGTACATGTTGTTCATTATCTGACAATTGTTCCGAACAGTTTTATGAGTATAAGGAGACGGATGTTGACATCTGATATCCAGCAGTTACTCATGGTCGGAAAGTCAAGTATAACAAAATGAAACAAGTGCAAACCACAGTCTGGACTGATGCTCATATTCAACTATTTCATCATGTGTTCTGATGTGGTATAAAGATCAGAGACAGTTAATTACAGCAAAGAGCACAGGCCCTTATGTTTAGCTGGAGTTACAGGTACTGGATTTGTTTTGATTCCTCCTCCCCGACTGCCAAAATCTCCAATTTCGCGGGACAGCAGTTTACCAAAACTCTGTCCAAGAAACAAGCTACTTGTGAGTCCATGTGACTTTTGTTTACAAGCCCTGGTAATTGGGCAGTGTGAACCGAAACAAACCAAATACCAAAATGCAACAAAGTAAAAGTCATGCTGTTGACACAGCAGTAAAGAATATGGTAATCTGCCTAGAAAATAACAGCCGAGCTGATTCTTGGACGGCAATGATTCACAGCACTTGTACTTCCTTCTTTGCTGGAAAGAAATAAAACCCATCCCCATGGTCCTCAACAAGCACAACAACATGCACTGACATGTACAGTCTGAACAATGAGCAAAATAGGTCTGCGGGTATTGATTGTTGGATGTATGTAAACATGTATGTTGCCCCTATACTCCTGTTGGGCTGGGTAGCTTCCTTCAGCTATCTCGTTTTGCCTCCAGAGAGACGTTTGGCACAACTGAAATATAAAATTGAACATTGAATGACCTCAGAGGAAAATATTTGAAGCCTTACATGTGATATTCTTGCAAGAATATGCCATTATAGGCCAAACGTAATTCATACGGTGGTTGCAAAATTCAAATATAGCTTGGCTGCAACTGCTTTTAGGAGCCAGAATGTTGTAAATCTCCCCAGAACCAGTCAAAACCCTCTGTTGATGATTCATCATTGGATATGAGCAGTTCAGACAGCGGCGCTGAGACACTCAAGCCATTTCTGTCCACACATTAAGGTTTGTTTTTGAGCATTTAATGCTTCTCCAGTAAGAAAAGACCATAATGTTATGTTACCTGCTTACATTTATATATAGCACGTTTTGTTAGTAATCCTTATTTAAGTGGGCAATTATTTATTTATTTACTTATTTATATATAACCCCTTAAAAGGCTACTATTCTATTGTTAATTTTGCTTTTATTGTTTTAGGAATAGGCTATTTTTATGTTTCTATTCTATTTTCCTGCTGAATCCTACATCTTTTACTGCTGTTGCAAAAACAATAAAGTTTCATCTTCCCTTATAACAAAAGGGGTGAAACGATTGGTATTTAGGTACGACTTGCACCATATACAGGTGGAATCAGCCACCACCTGTCATTGGTGTTGTCCAGTTGAAGAGACTGGTTGGGTGGTGGAGGAGGAGGAGGAGGAGGAGGACTGACAAGCTCCAAAAAAGGAGCTAAGGAACTCTTCTTTTGTTAAAAAAGCCTTCATTGTTCTATGGTTACCCTACATGTTTCGGCATAGGTCCACTCTGGTATCCCCTCTCAAACTTAAATATTCATTCATTCATTTCATTTTCCATATTTTTGTCTTTATAGCTTTTAATTAATTGTTGCCTTATCAGGACATTAGATGCTTCAGATCAATGAAAATAATGTAATATTGTGTCTGAATGAAGTATCCTGACTTTATGAATATATTTGCCCTTAAGACATGCAATACAAACTCTCCAAGCTCTCAGCTCTAATTCTCTGCTCTGCTTATAGACTGAAGTGGTATTTATATCTAGGCTCGATTTTGGTGAAATTCAATTGACAGAGCTTATGATTAAAGGTATTTATGTTTACCAAATTACTCTACCTAGCATCCGTTCGAGAACAAGGCACAACTTGTAGCAGGGTCCTTTCCATGCAAAGCTAACATGACGGTGGACCATGTGGTGTCTTTGGTGATCACTACCAAACATTGCACCATTCAAATTTTACAGCTAGCGATCATTATCTTTGGCTAGAGTCCTGCCTAAAAACCCATCTCCCTGGCTTCTGAGTCTACCTAATGTGCTTACATGCCTGTATGATCGCTCTCTCTGTGTTTTGGTGTATTGTTCAGTGTGATATGTACGGTCCTTTGTACTGTGGTTTGTCCTTCATGTCAGCTCTTTTCGTTACTTGAAGTTGTACAGCCGTTTGGTCAACATCAGCTGTTTTTAAGTATGCTTAAAAAATAAAGTTGACTTGACATAACTACACTGTCACCCACAAAAAAAAAAGTTTAGTCATTTTGATACTGTTTACTGTTCCGTACACGAGTACAAAATTTTGCACCTTTTCCATTCACAACTATAACTCTGCTGAGTCTTCCTGCTTGCCAACGATGCCTTGCTACCTACTGCCAACACTCCCAGGCGATTCAGAAAGCACCCCCGTATTTACGGCTGCCAACCCCTGTTACTCAACCATGCAAATTTAATCAAGAGTCATTCATTTCGTCAGGTGTGCAAGAAAGAGAGAGACTCCTAAAGAATAAGCCAACTTTACATCAGTGCTCCAGATGAGGCCAACAAGTTTTAGTAACCTCCCGCCTCTGCTGTGCAACTTGTCTTGACTAATATTATCTGATGGCTCTCACCATGATTATTGCGAGGCTCGTAATGCAGCCCATACTTGATGCATACTTTATGCAGCGGCTATGTATGGTTGTCAAGAGTTCAGTGCATGCTCAGAGTGGCTGACAGCAGGAGGAGGGGGGGGGCTTGCTTTCGGAAGTGCTGTACAAATAGACAGTAATCTGGAATGTTAATATTATATTAATAATTCATATTACAACACTGCAGAAATGTCCGTCTTCACAAGTAATTTAGTCCAAAATTGAGACTTTAAATTCTCATTGTCCTTGTGAACGTGTGGTGAAACAAGTTGGTTTACATTGGAAACAAGTGGAATCATCAAAATCCGATTTTAAACACACCATGCTAGAAATAACAGCGTGTTGAGATAAAAGAGATGAAAAGGCCTATTTTTGCAGTGTACATAACCTAGGTTCCTTCAGAGCACAGAGGGATAAATAAGCTTTTGTTTAGTTTTTGCTATGTAGGCTGTGGCTTGTTTTATAAGGTGTCTCCTCTTACAGGCACTACATATATCACTACTGTAGACTAAACAAGAGTTGGCATAATGCTGAATAGGCTTTAACACATCAGCCCTTTCATTGTGCCCCATTGTCCTTAATTCAAATCTATGCCGCCATACTGTCATCCATCCATAATTGATGCATTAATTTAATTTATTTAGAACTTGTTAAATGATTGCAAATGCCATATATCCACTGCCAAGACGAGCACTTGGAAAATATGAAGCAATTCGACAATTAAACTCATCATTTGACCCAAACTATTTGGATAGGACTTTCTGTGACATATTTGAATTTCTTTCCGCCACAGAAGTTTATGAAAAGTAGAAGCAGACCGTTCCTGATGGAAAGGAGGTCATGTGAGGCCAGTGTAGCTGCAGTATTTAGGAGCAGAAAGAAAATTTGAAAGTGAAGTGCTACACATGGCATTTTAAAATAGTTTTCTAGTAAATAAATCATATCAAACATGGGAAATGGTGCCATGAGCTGGAGGAGGCGGGGCGGCAGGTTTCTAAGGGACTAGACTGGATTTAAACACAATTTACAACACTAAATATTGTTTTAGAAATCATAAGCAGGTGGTTGCAATAGATTTGAAGGGTCATTTTATATAATCTTTGTACAAAGGGGTAATATCTAACTGTAATGGTAATTTAAGATATTTCTTTTGTGTGGTAATTCAGAGGGGGAGGTAACAATTAGTGTCTACCTTATTGCACTTCTAAAGCAGCTGACTTGGCCTTCACAAAAAAAGTTGAGTTAAAGATAAAGCTCGTAACGAAAACTTTTACACATTCAACCTTCAAGTTGTAGCTTAGCAGCGTGTTTTATAAGCAATTAAAACAAACATTTTCCAAAACGACACAACAGCTCTGTCTCTGTAAAGACTCTAAATCAGACTTAGTATTCAATTTCATGAAGCTCGCTGACGTACAGTACAAATGCAAATACAAAAGCTCTGTGAAAAACCAAGACACAGTTAAGCAGAGATGTTGTACCCAAGATATTAACAAAGTACAAGTAGCTTTATATTATCTATCTATCGACCCACAACCTAATAGCTCATTAATTTTCACACGACAGCATAAACACTGCAGGAATATAATTACCCCCTAGAAAACATTGTAATAACAGTCTAACGTCTTATACATTCAAAGTGCTTGTCAGAGGTATTTTTAGTAAAAGGCTCTTATTCCAAAACCCCCAAATAAAACACTCTGTATAATAAACTGCAACCAATTAAGAGTTAAAACGTGACAACTTCAACTACAACACTACAGGACTTCTCCTTCCAACTAGCTGCTCAAACAACCTTGTTTCCAGCCAACAGCTAACAGTAGGATACGAGAGAGGAGAGGAGGAGGGGGAGAGAGAGAGAAAAAATCAATGTATCATAACAAAATACATTATTTGTTATGAACATGGCTTCACTTCTAAATCAAACAAGCAAACTAGTCTCAAAGCCACGTGCTCCGTTACTACCGAGGCAGATAAACGTTATATATGCAGAGTTTCAGCTAAAATCATACCATTTAAGACTAATAAGGCTGTTATGAATGAGGCACCAACTCTGACTCCGGAGCCCAGAACTCCTCCAGCCCCACAGCGCCACCCGGGACCATCCACACCACTAACACTTATCTTCTCCAAACCAAATCATTGCAACAAAAACACCTTCGGCAGCATTAAAAAGCCTGGCGCTGAGGAGGTAAAAGACTCAAACTTTTCACAACATCACTCTCTCTGCTCGGCGCATCCTGGCTTTGATGCCCGAAATTACCATGGCGACCGCTTCCCCGCCGCCATGTTGTCTGATCAATGGCAATTGAACAAAGAGGATCAATTTCCGATCAACGACACTGCCGCTTTAATCAATGGGAGCAGGAGAGCTCCGAAAGAGGCTCCGTCCACCGGCCGAGACGGGCTCCGGAGCGACGCCGCGACCCGACCACGGCTTCCCCGCATGTCAGCTTTCAACACAGCGTAGCAAGTGGAAGGAAAAGGGCTGACCTGCAACTGTTGTAAATCAAAGCGCTTCCAATATTGAACCATCGATCCCGCATTGGCCGCCATCTTGAGACATATTGAGACGGACTGAGCCCGATAGAGAGAGCGCGAGGGGCTGGAGTTCAGCGGGAAGGAGGGGGGAGGAAAACCCGGAGCGGATTTATCGAACACACCTACCGGTTATCGACCACGGCGCGGAACGGACTTATTGATAGTGCATAGAGCGCTGTTATAGAATATTGAACGGAGTGAAGGCAATTTCTCTATCAGCGAAAACACGGGATGGACTTTCCACCTGGAAACGGAACGATACTGTAAGTAAGACGGGTGTTACAAAACAAGTTAGAAAAATACCTTATTTTCCCCCTCTGTGTAATCAGTGTTCATCTTCATCAGATCATATTGCTAGTACTATTATATTATCATGTTTATCATGGAAATAAAAGTCTTTGATCAGCCTATCTGAAATGGGTTTAGTTGCAAAGTGCACTCTGCCTCCCGACGCTATTTCTCTCTATTTTCACTCAGATTATTAGCCTATCGATTACTTATCCCTGTCTATTTTTACTAGGTTCTACCAGAGTTTATCCCAAGTAATCCGTTTCTTCTGTTTAAAAGCCCAGCCATGTTGCACAATATGATCTAATAATTTGTGTGTTTAAAATAAACTTTTTGAACTTTTATGGTCTTTTTGTTTTTTGATTTTGCAAAATAGAAATCAAAACGTTGCCTTGAAGTAGGCAGGCCTATGTATGTTAATAATTTGCAATTTACAACGAATAGACTAAATATCAGAATCAGCTTTCAGGAATCAGGAATTTGACTCCTGAGACTAAACTAAATATATCAGTTATCACGTGCATTAATAATAATTACATGCATAATTATTTTTTACACATTTCAAACTAAATTTATATTTTTCCCTGTACATTACATTGAATGCCAGGCAGACAAACGCATTAAATTAAATAGGCAAAAATTATTTGTAAAATGATTTCCTACATTCAGACTACAGACTTGAACTTGAACCTGGTGGAGCAGCGCCCCTGCTGGAAGCTTTATTTTCACAGCTAGACCTAGTTGGAGCAGAGGTTCTCCATGTGGGACTTGGGGTTCCTCAAGGGTCCTTATCTTATTTGGGTTCCAGGGAGTCCTCAGCAAAATAGGGAATAGTTTAATTACACTATTCTTTAATTCACTAGGAATCATCCCAAGTATGAATATTGTAATCATAGGTTTCACTCCGATAATTCTAACCCTAATTTTATTTCAAAATTATTATTTATGGACCAGCTAAGACAAAGGAGTCAACTGCTAATAATAATAATAATAATCATTATTATTAGCTAATGACTTGCTAATAATAACAATAATAATTATTATTATTATTGTTATAAACAATTAGATTTGTATAGCACTTTTCAAAATAAATGTTATAAAAGTGCTTAGCAGTAAAAGAAAGCACAGTCATAAAGTCCAAAGTACAAGTGAATAAATAAAATCAAGGTCGATAAAAAAAATTGAAAGAAAAGAAAATACAAAACACAGGTTCTAGAAAGTTTTAAAAAATCAAATGAAAGACGCAATCATAAAAGGTCTTTAGAAGTGCTTTTTAAAAAGAGATTTAAAAGATAAAGCTGATTTTGCTAACCTGAGCTCCTCAGGGAGGGCCTTTCAAAACAAAAGCCCAGTCAAGTTTCATATTTAGCTTGGCCAGGTGCATAAGGAATTAAAAGGTTTGATACTGTATATAGTTGAACTATATATGCAGGGCCTTAAAAGTTATCAGAAAAATCTAAAAAAAATCACTTTAAAATGAACTGGCAACCAGCGCAGGGAGGCTAAAATGGACGTAATATGATCCCAACTCTTAGATTTGGTTAAAAGGCGGCTGCATTTGGCATAATTGGAAGAGGGACTTCATGGTAGAGGGAATTCTGTCTGAGACTGCAGTAGAGGGAGTTACAGTAATCTAAACAAGCAAACAGCATGGATTACTTTCTCAAGGTCAGAATAAGATTTTTAATGAGGCCTTATGTTGGACATATTTTTCAATTTGAGGAAGCAAGACTGAACAGCCCAGCAGGCTTTACATAGGTACACGACGGATGATCAAGAAGCTTGATGGGAGTAGGTGGACCAAAGAGTACAACATCAATTTTAATTTTAATTTTCATTTACTGTAATTGGAGGAAGCTATGGGACACCCAGCACTTGATATCAGAAAGGCAAGGATAAGGTGCCAAAGTCTACGTTTTATCAGAACACAGATTTGGGTGTCATCTTTATTTAATTTTGTTTAGTTTGTTTCAGTTTCCTACTGGTACTTGCAACTGTAGTGCAACAATTTTCCCACGGGGAGTAATAAAGTACCATCTTATCTTATCTGCATAGCAATGGAAATAAATGTTATCAAATAATATGACCATGGGGAAGTATATAAAGTGAGAACAACAAGGGGCCAAGGACTGACCCCTGGGGGACACCACATAAAAGATAATGTGAGTCGGATGAGGTATTTGCTACTACAGCAGAGAAAGTTCTATTACTAGTAAGATTGAAACCATTTAAAAGTGAGTGATGCCAACCCAGATTCCAAGATATTCAAGTAGATTGGCATGGCAGGAGATGGTGACTTTAATTAGGGCAGTTATATGCTGTGAAGAGCTGTTAAACCTGACTGAAATTTCTCAAATATGTTATTATTCGTTCGTTCGTTCGTCGTCTTCCGCTTTATCCGGGTCCGGGTCGCGGGGGCAGCATCTTCAGCAGGGAAGCCCAGGAAGCCCTCTCCCCCGCCACTTCCACCAGCTCTTCCGGGGGAATCCCGAGGCATTCCCAGGCCAGCCGAGAGATGTAATCCCTCCAGCGTGTCCTGGGTCGACCCCGAGGTCTCCTCCTGGTTGGACATGCCCGAAATACCTCCCAGGGAGGCGTCCGGGAGGCATCCTAACCAGATGCCCGAACCACCTCAACTGGCTCAACTGTTATTATTGTTTGTGTAAAATATCAGCTGTGACAATTCCTTCTCTAAAACCTTAGATAAAAAAGGGCAGTTTGGAAATAGATCTGTAATTGCTAAAAGTAAGTAATCAGAAGTGGTTGAATTCAGTACAGCTTGTTTAAAACAAGCTGGGACTGAGCCAGTAGTTAGGGAGAGTAGAGAAATGGATAAATAACTGTTCACTATTCAAACTTTATGTATTTTATTTATTTCACCGTTCATGCAGGCTCTGCAATACAAAGTGCTTTACACCATGACAACAGTTGCTCACAAATGTCTTTGAGAGCAATACTGTAGTTTGTAAGGAGTAGACAGGTGCACAGGGCTTAGGAGTGGGAAGTGGAAACACAGCCTCACAAACACAAACAACCGCTTTGTGGTCAGAAACACAGGCCTAAATAGTTTCCCAAGGCAGCGGTCCTCAGGGGGTCTGGAGTACTGCTGGTTGTCTATCCTACCAAGTATTTAACTGCATTCACCTGGTGTCCTAAGGTCTAAACCAGTCCCTGATTAGACACCTAGAATAGAAACTACCTGGGAGAAAAGAAAACCAGCAGCACTCTGGAGCCAGAGGTGCAGACTTGAGGACTACTGCTCTCTAGGGTTAAACCAGAGGAAATAACTAGATTGAGGGTACAGTCAAGCTTGAAAGTTTGTGAACCCTGCAGTGGGGAATAACCATATAAAATCCTTATCTAAACCTCTAATTGTAATGAAGATAAAGAACATGCATAAATACATACAAACTCAAATATCCCTGTGTGCAAAAATATGTGGACTCTTCCAATCAGTGACTTGTGGCTCCTCCTTTAGCAGCGATGACTTGGAGCAAACCTCTGATCAGTCTCTTCATCTTCCTGGAGTTTTTTTTTTGCCCACTACTCCTTACAGAACTCTGCCAACTCAGTGAGGTTTGAGGTCTGTCTCAGGTCCTGACACAGCATCTCAGTTGGATTTAGGTCAGGACTTTGACCAATCCAGGCCAATCCTTCCTGAGCCAGTTTTTGGTAGATTTACTTGAATGTTTAAGATCATTGTCCGGTTTGAACATCCATCAGAATTCATGGTTCTTTTAATGATGTTGAGTCAAGTCAAGTTTATTTGTGTAGCCCTTAATCACATTACAGTCTCAAAGGGCTTCACAATGCCCACATTATGAAAACAATAAATGACCCTCACAGAGGACAAGAACATACACACAAGTAGACAGAATAAACACAATAAGGATACTTGGATGAAACATCTGAGAAACATAAGAGAAACATAAGAGTTGGAGACCACGAGGACGCCAACACTGCCCAGTTGCAGACTGGAAGCAGATAAGAGACACACAGACAGATTAATTCATGTCACTCACACAAACAGACATGACCAGCATGAGACAGGAGCGTATAGACGGAGAGAACAGGATATGTAAGCTAAATGAATCTGAGTTAGTGTGAGCCAACTCGTCTCACCTTAGATGAGACTGAGACACTCCTTAAATGTGCAAAACTACGTTTAGTTGAATTGAACAGACTTCAGATGGGCAGCTTTGTTCTTTTTAGACAGAAAAGCTTCTCCCTGGCATCCGATGCATTAATGGAGGGTTGTAGATCTCTAACCCAATATTTTTCTTGTGGCTCTTGGTGATATTCTAGAAGGACGTCCACTTCTAGTTAGAGTTGCCATCTTGTTAAATGCTCCATTTGTATATTATTTGTCTCACAGAGGTCTGATGGAGCTCAACCCTTTTTGATATTAATTTATAACTTTCCCCAGATTGATGATTCTCACCTGTATTTTCATCCCCAAAGATCTGACCTTTGATTGGTTAACTCGGTAGAACGTTTTTAAACACTAAATATATCTTATACGCATCTTAATAAAAGATTAAATGCAATCATTAGATGAACTACACTATATAAAATGATTATTCAGATGTAATATAATGCAATGTCACAGGCCTTTGTGTTGCTTTCTAGCAGACATCTATAATCATTTGTTTGTTAAAGTATGTGCAAATAAATGTTTCGTTTAAAACATAAAGCAGGGGAAACCAAACCTGCATGTGGGTAAGAAGAACCATCTGACAGACAGCTTGAAATCCCATTCAGCGACTGCTGAGTTGAACAGAAGGAGAGCATGCCTCTTTTTCCATACTCATGTGACGCATGTAACTGCATTTTAACAACCGTAGCTTACAAGTGGAATTCAGATGCCTCTAAACCAGTGGGATTTATAATCCTTCCCTCAGACAGACATTATCTACTAAATCATTTGGGGAGGGAAAGAGGATAAAAATACCATTAGGTGGAACACGTGAAGAACCTATTAAGGACCCGTAGAAGGTACGATCTGGTCAGTTCCACACACATCTGTTTCCCCTCCACCAGACCACACATTCA
>CABFOS010146601.1:3929-14634 GCA_900660315.1 Diretmoides pauciradiatus
GGGGGGGGTGTCTGGTTTGGGGCTGCCATGCTGCCTCGGGCCAGCCTGTCATCATACAGTCAACAATGAGTTCTACATCTAGCAGAGAATACTTGAGGAGAATGAGCTCATCTGTCACAGTTAAAGCTGAACTGAAAACGGATCTTCCAGCAGGACAATGATCTAAAACAACAACCACATGGCTCCGAAAGAAGAAACGGAGGATGGAATGGAAGTCAAGTCCAGATCTTAATGCTGTAGAGACGAGGTGGGCTGTACATGCAAAACGCCTTCAAACAACACACAGCTGAAGTTCTGTGAAGTACGGGCGAATATTCCTCAGTTGATGTAAGAGACTGACAGACAACTGCAGGAAATGCATTATTTATTATATATTTCTAACATAAGCTACTGAAGCTATAAAGGTGGACTTTGTATTTCTGTTGAGTGATTAAAACTATATTTGTTGAATTAGATTCCTTGTGCCTGTCAATAGTGATGAAGATTAAATATCATTAGGACTAAATATGTTGTTTTTTTAAATAAAAAATAAATAAAAACTTTCTTAGTGGGTGTACTTATTGTAGCTTTTCACAGCACTGTCGGTGTTTTAGAATAAATAGTCTTGACAGCTAACACACTTAACCTCACTGGCTCTGTTTTGTTCATTTTTGGCCAAATAACAGTTTAATTTGCAAACGCGTTGACATTTATTTTCCTGCTTTCCTTTTGACCTGACCATATCTAATCCGTCCTTATTCCTTTTCAGTTCCAATCAAACGTGGTTTCATTCAATCCACTTTTACAATGTCTTTCTGACCTGGGTGTATCTAATGCATTCTGTTCCATTTTTCAGGTTTCATACAGTTCATTCTCAGCTTTCATCTACTGCATAATAAATAGTAAGCTGAGTACGGTAGATGTAAAGGTTGCTTTTTTTTGTTTCTTGGTTGACTGTGATAAATGTGCTTCAGTTATTGCAATGCTCCATTTGTCACTTTGGCTGATAAGGCAAGTTGTGTGTTTAGAAGGAAAGTGCATTGACTCAACGGTCCTCCCCAAGGCATACTTACACATACGCACACACACACAAAATCACAAAAAATACTCACCCCGCTCACAATAAAATACCCCCTCTCCACTTCAAATTGGTAAACATCTTTGCCATTGTTAATAAATTAAAAGTTCAGCAGTTCACATTCATCAGCTGGTTGTGTGTGTATGAGTATCTGTGTGCAAGTGTGTTTTGGGTAGTTAAGTTGTGTACTGTAGTTCACATTGGTCACTGTAGTCCCGTGGCTGTTTTGAGCAGCTCCAGGTCTTTGCGTATTTGATCGCCAGGTGGTGGGCAGCCGTAAGCCTCCAAACCCAGGGGTAAGTAACGCTCCTGCAGTCCCAGGACCTCATCCCCCTGCCCAGCTTGGAGAAAGACCCATGGAGGGGGTGAGGAACCACCCCGGAACCCCCAGAGTGCCAGACTCTCTGAGGTGAGAGAGAGAGCAATAAGTGTGTGAATAAGAGAGAGAGGGAACTTAGAGGGAGAGAGACAGAGACAGAGAGAGATATCGTTTTAACACCAAAATTAGCGGGTATATGCAGGTTTTTTAAACCCGAGAAAACCCGCTAAAAATAGGCGACTGACACCTTTCCCATTGCCAGTAGACGAGTATGTTTTTTTTTGGTGCGTCACGTTCAACGTCACGAACGATGCCACGGACGCGCCGGAACACAATGTAAACACAAACAGTAAATGTTACGGCGGTTACTTTTTTACATGTATTTCAAACTCGTTGCCGACACCTTTGGAATGATGTTTGAGCTGCTTGGACGGAGACGGACGGGATTTGTGGCTGGCGACAAGTCTTCATTGCCTCCATGATAATTACTGTAGCTAACAGTAGCTACTGTACTGTTGACAGTAGCTATCATTTTTAGCCCTTGGCCCTATTTGTATTTGCACTTTTGTACTACTTTTTATGTTCTATATATATGTATTTCTTGCTTTATGTTTTTATCTGTGAAGCACTTTGGTTCAGCCACAGCTGTTGTAAATGTGCTATATAAAGGAAAGTGACTTGACTTTCATCGTATCGTCGTATGTTGGTCACGTCAGCATGATATCGCGCCGGAAAAGGGGCGAAAATTAGCGTGTCCACCCGGGTGTCACGTTCCCATCACTCCCGATCGGAGCCGAAGCCGATAAATACCCGTGTCTACTGCAGAGTCAATGGACCCGGGACTGAATGCCGGTTGTAACCTTTCCTACTGCAGACAAAAGCCGGATGTTAGCGGGTTGTTTGGGCAATGGAAATGTGGTAAGAGAGAGAGAGAGAAAGATAGAAAGGTTTGACTATGATACTAACCCTTTCTGTGCAGATCAGCAGCCTTGGGCATTCCAAAGGGGACCAGATGTGGCGCTACACCCACCAGACCTTCTGGCTGACCTCGTGTTGCCATGAGCACTATTGACCTAGTCAGGGGACAAACTCAATAAATTAAGTTATCCTGTGATTTTGTACAGGCACTAAATGAGCAGATTTGATGAAAAACTAAATATAGTTTTGAATGTATTTTAAATGTACTGGTGTGAGTAGTGTCGTCCTCTCTTCCCTGGCTCACCTCTTTGGTATTCCAGTTTTCAGATACTGTTCCATCTTTGCGTCCATCTTTGCAAAGAAGGTTTTCTTAGTGACTTTCCCAGAGCAGGCGTCCACAGAGACCAGGAAATACCCAGACTTGGAGAAAGGCATGGCCACCTCATTCACCTGACAGTTGACGTGGAAACATAGTTAGACAGGTGGTAGCATGTAATGTATGCGTCCTAAAGATATTAGCCTTAATGTACTGTAAACCCAAAATCCAACCCAAGGCTTAACCCAAACCCAATAAAACAGAGAACACAGTTTATACAAAGACTGTGTGTTTAGTAGTTGCTTTTTTTACACTCACAGTGATAAAGGAGCTGTTGTCTCCACTCTGCTGTTCCTTGGTGCTGAGGGACTTGATTTGTGTCTGGAGGTAGGAGGTCCATGGCTCACTGGAGAAAACCAGCTGAGACACAAACACACAGGTTGACAAAAACACCACCTCAACTCTGTGCTCACTTATCAACAGCGGCGGTTTTCCTCGTGCTGCGTTATAAACTGAACAAAGTAAATGACACGCCAAGTTTAATGCAGCAATACACAAACCTGTTTAGCACCGCAGCCTTTGCAGAGCTGTGTGCTGAGAGTTGGCATAGGGACCACTGCTGACGGGGGCTTGGTGTACTTGGGGTAGGCCTTGGCTGTACAGTTACAGGTCTGTCTGGAGGATGTAGTGGCCATCACCTTCACTCTCTCACAGCCTTTCACTGAACAGTAGCTGTGGCCGCCACGCCCATACCTGGCCCGAAGGTAGAGCCATAACAAGCTGATGGAGAAACACAGGAAGGTCAGGAGAGAAACATGGCAGAAGAATATGGGGCAGCCTGAGTGAGACAAAAATGCACAATGGATGAAGGTTTGTGGAATGATAATCTCAGAACCCAGAGTCTACTATAATGATAGTAGACTTTGGGATCAACGCCCACTGTGTCTGGGTTATCTGGTCTAGCCAGCGGATCCGAAGAACGACTTCCTCTTCTGGCCACCGATCATTTAGTGTTTAGTTTTTACAGTCATTTTTTATATCAAACTTCTGTCATATGGAAAGCCAAGGTGGATTATGCATATCTCCATGTTTCATATTGACCATGTCCTGTATCCATGTTGGTTGAAAATGAAAAATAAAATTATTAAAAAAAAAAAAAAAAAAAAAAACTTCTGTCATACCCTGTCGGCGAGCAAGCTAAAACATCACGTTTGTCAAGTAAATACGTTAAACAAAGCAATTAGATGAAAAACGATCCCCGGATAGTGACTTCCTCTTCCGGGGACCAGGCATCCACCGGCCGTTTTTCAGTACGATTGCTTTGTTTAACATATTTACTTGACAAACGCGATGCATTAGCTTGTTTGCCGACAGGGTATGACAAAAGTTTCATATAAAAAATGACCGTACAAGCTAAAAACTAAAAACTAAATGATCGGCTGCTGGAAGAGGACGTCGTTATACGGAGATCCTGGCTAGACTGGATAACCCAAAACTAGTGGCCGTTCCCAGATTAGTGATGCAGGAAATACACAGCTCGCCCCAGGGAAGTCGACCCTGCAAAACAACCCTGGTCAAGATCAGGGTTGAGCCAGGCAAAACTTTGTGAAAGTTCATTGTTTAACCAATGTCACTCTGTACTATGTTGTCCACCATGTTGAACACAGAAACTCTGTTTTTGTCAGCATACTGTAATATTCCCAGGTCATGTGTGTGTGTGAAAGGGATGAGACAAAAAGACCCACACAAGGATGGGACACAGAAAGAAGATGAAACCTGACTAGAGAGTCAGACGAGTGGATTAGGGTTTCTTGTCTTCTCTCACCCGACAGTGCGGTCAAAGAAGTACTTCCTGTCCATCGGTTTCTTCTCCAGCTCCGCCAGGGACGCCACAGTACCGTAGTCCGTGGTGTCATCGAAGCTGTTGCTCTGGCGATCGTTGATGTCGGCCATGATCTGAAACGTGGTGTCTGATGGGTAACAGAGTCCAACCAGCACCCAGTCACCTCTGAGAGAGAAAGAGATAGAGAGGTAAGCCACTAAGGTGTGCCCATTTTATTGACAAGCAACGGTTCAAATAAGCCACAGTCGTTTTCATTTGCCGTGAAATAAAATAAACCTTAGAGCGTGAGATAGAGGCTGAATCAATAAATGAATAATACGCCAACACACACACCTCCTCGTTTGTTTTTCAGCTAAAGCCCAACAACAGCTGAAAACTGCCACTGAATGCCATTAATGTGTGAAACAAGTTGAAAAATACTTTCCCCTGATATTTCCTGACTACCAGAAAATGTATCAAACTCAGACTTTCCCTGTCTGGAATACACCTTTCCATGATATTCCAAGAATTCCACGGTCAGCGGGAACCGTCTACTCCATCTACTCACTTGTTGAAGTTGATGAGGGAGAGGACGACCTCTTTGGGTGCCGGTCCGCTCCAGTGCAGCGTGTAGCTCTTGCTCATCATCATGACGGGCTGGTACTGCTGTGACAGCGCCCCCTGGCTGTTAATACCCCTCAGCAGCAGAGGAGCATTGGGGTATTCATCTCTATTTATGGACAGACTGAGGCTGGGAGCTCCCTGGGTCTGGATGTACACCTGGAAGAAGGAGAGACGAGGATGTCAGGAGTAGGGTTGTGTATTACCTCATTCATGATGAACAGAATGAAATACAAGTCCAACTTCACAATTGAGAAAGCAATGAAATGAACTGCTGAAGTTGCTCTTTATGACCGCGGTGTTGTAGCAGGTAGGGAATTGATATTATTATTATTAACTGCCAAAGCCAGAAGTACGAGCTTATTGAAGGATAAAGAAATTAGGTGTAGGTGAGTGTTCTGATTTCTCATTGGGAAAAAATCAGTGAACACCAAGAAACCCACATCACTTCGGAAATGTAAAACTTAATGTGGAATTTCGAATATGAAGCCTTGACTTTACCCTGTTGCGTCTTTTCCCCACCATACCTGAGAGTAATGCCCGCTGCAGATCACTCCGTTCCACTGGGATACGTTGACACAGGCAGGATGTTGGATCAGGTAGTTGTCTGCTCTGCCGACATAAGTGTCTCTGTAGCCCGTCAATGATCCATCCGTGTCATGAAAAATCGAGTTTTTATCTCCATCCAGGTCGTTCTCCTCGAACCACTGGCCTGGGCGACCAAAGAACGCCCTCAGACCCACCTGAGGATGAAATATGCAAGGACAGGGGTGAAACGCACCATACAACTTTGATCACTCTTTATCAGTCCGGTTTATTGTTTCTTAAAGGGACCTCAGGCAACTATAATACTGTATATAAGCACTGCGTCTGAATGTTAACTGTCTACTGTCAATCTCCGCTGTCTGAGAGAGGAAAGTGTCTCATTTGTTTGGGCATGTTACATACCACTAACTATCTTTTAGCAAGATAACCTTCCTATTTGCAATAAATAAATTGCAACCATTATAAGTTACAGTATGTCCATCTGGGAGAGTGATTTGTGAAAGTGCACATGGTTCTAATTTCTAACTCCTAAGCCTCCTAAATTTTAAAAGCACTGTAGCAAAACAAAGCAGTGCTCTGTTGAGAATGTAAACGCTTTACTAATTGCAAATCCTGAGCCAATGCAGCAAACCATGCTATTAATTCTACCATCACTAGAGGGCACCAGTGGTTTACAATGTGTTCCTACTGGCCTGCATGGGGTCTTTTCCTTTTCTCTTAACCAGTATTTGTAAGTGCCAGCTCAGTAAGTCGTGATCCAGGCCACAGGGGGTGGCAGGGATGGGGGAGGGGTGAAGAACAAATAGAAGCAGAGTGCAATGGGAGAAACAGACCCTGCACAGGGTGAAAATAAAGAGAGAGATTGAAGTACAGTAAATGAAAAACCTGCCAACGCAAGCAGTGGTGGTACTTATAGCTTACAACAGTGATTCTGAGGAGAAGAAGCAAGCCACCGATAAGAAGTAGAAAGAGGAGGAAAGAGAGGAGAAAAAGGGAGCTGACCAAAAGAAAAAGAAAACAAGACCATGAATCATTATTTATCATAAAACATTCAAGTCATATGGTGAAACATCAAGTTAGGGATGACGTAGGAAAAAAGAACAAGCATATTGTAATCAAGACATGATGCACTATGACAAACACAATGTTCAAAGGCCTAAAAGCTGATTACTTTCTGTAGGAATTGTATGGCTCTCTGCAATCTCATTATCCAGTAAAACAAGATTCATAATGTGCCATGCATTATAATACATGTTCCTTTTCTCATATAACTATAATATTAGAATTGTGCATATACATTTCCAATGAATTTAACTGTATAATGTGGTTATGATGCCATACAGTGCACTTCAAGTAAATCCTCATCAAACCTACTGTGGAGTGGAAGTTGAGCTGTGATAAGTTGTTGCGTGGGGTGAGCTGCCAGGTGTTCTTCAGGTTGAATCCCACTGCGCTGGTAAAACGCTCAGCTGTGGGGACGAAACCGCGGAATGTACTCAGAGTCAACCTCACAGGACCGTCATAAATCTGGAAACCTCGTATTGGGAAAGTCCTGGAGAGCAGAGAGAGAGAGAATGATAAATCTGTGATTAGACAAGGCCATCAACAGCCACTCTAGATGTCAGAGAAGAGAGATGGAGATGGAGATGGCTGCAGGGTGGCCTATGGGTAAAGAAACCATCCTGCAAATGGAACTGGACTGCAGGTTTGTGCCCTGAACTATCTAATGTGTCCAGAAACAGCTACTCTTTGCCCTTGGGCAAGACACGCATGCTGTAAAGCCAGTCGTTGCCAATTGCCCCTGCCTAAGCGGTCCTAGTCGCTGCTCCACCCTCTGTGTCGGTCTGGGGAGGGTGTGGACTAGCACACGCCTCCTCCGACACATGTGAAGTCGCCAGCCGCTTCTTTCCACCAGTCAGGGAGGAGCTTCACCGGGAGGGCGTGACGCGTGCTGAGGAAGACGTTATCCTCCCCAGTTCACCTCCCCACTGAACAGGCGCCCCGACCGACCAGAGGAGGCGCTGGTGCAGTGACCTGGACAAACCCCTCCGGCTTCCCACCCGCAGACACGGGCAATTGTGTCTGTAGAGACACCCGACCATGCAGGAAGTACCGCTGCCGGGACACGAACCCCGGCCTGCAGTGGTAGGCGAGGACTTGTACCTCTACACTACACAAAAAATGTTTAAAATGTAAATGTAAAAGTCCACAGTACAGATAATCCTTATTTTTTCATGTGCTGTTGAGATGGGTTTGCCCGGAGAGTAATCCAAAAGCAAGATGAATTTCAGTGTGCCGTTGAACTCTCTGATATTAGTAATCTATGTTCATAGAAATGTCAGACATGATGTGAAAAATGCGTTTAAAAAAGCACGTTTAAAAAGCTGTATTTCATGGCTAGTTCAAAGCAAGGCGCATACCATGTAAGCACAATGTCATGGGTTAGAATCCAACCTGGGACCTTTGTCGCATGTCATCCCTCCTCTCTCACACAATCTTTTCTGTCTCTCTCCACTGTCAACTGTCCAAATAAAGGCAACCATGCTAAAAACAATAATGTTAAAAAAACAACAACTGCAGTGTGTTTGGGCCAAGCTGTGGCCTTCATCAGGGAGTAGCACAACAAACTGCATCAGACACGATATGTTCCATAATTCTTGGTCAAATTCCCTTGAGTCAATTTTAAAACGTCTGGGGTTGCACCAAATGACTCCTATCATCAAGAACGTCTCAGACTTGCATCTCAATTAAAGAATGATATTGTCCATCCATTTTGGTTGAATTATTTTTTCTCTCTAGAAGTAGAGAATGGAGCGTCAGCCATTAACCACGATGGCGACAATCAGACAGAGCCAGAAGTCACGGTGAACTCGGGAAGCCTGTAAAACGGTTGTAAAGTTGTACACAGCGGTGACAGTGGTCAAAAACTGACAAGCGCCATTGTTATTGAAACTAGAACGGGCAGCAATTAGCCATTGCCTTGTTTATGTTCCTCTTGTATAACAGTCTCCAGAGAGAGAGAGAGATGGGGGAAGACAGGCAGACGGGTAAGGAGGCCCTGAGGGGACATAAAGTCTACGTTCAGTCATTGTCGGTGCAGTAGCAGTAGCAGACGCGCTGTCAAAGTGTATTTGAGGCTAATGTTTAATGTGTTCAACCTGCTTTGGCCCTGTCTTATTCGTTCTGCAGATTACTTATCAGCAGGAGCAAGAGCGCTCTGATTTTGTTATCTAAATAGCTTGACGTTCCCTTAATGAGGCGATCAAGCAGATTACAAAAAGCTGAAGATAATATAAAAAGGCAGGGAAATGGTAATATCCATTTGAAATGAATGGTGGTTTTGTGCGTCTCGAAGAAAGAAAACCCACACTCACATTACTTAAGTCATCAATCAGTTCTAGTGAGTAATCCCTTTCCAAGGAACCACATGTTATCGTTTGTTTTTTTATATCACCAGAAGGAAGTCAGTCATAACAGAACTTCCTTTCACAAATGCTAACAGCAGCTGTTAGTTTTCTGTCAGTTCCCTGTATGATCATCTGTGTGGCTGCATCACTGGTTCGCTCCTACTGAATTATTTCCTTCATCTCGTTCAGTGGGTCTCTTTACTCCTTGCCCCCCTGACTCCTTCAGCTTTTACCTGTTCATAGCAGGCATCCACATCTTCAAATATCAAATCCTCACAGGTTCCAATCATTTTTATGCTCCATATCCCCTCCCTCTATCATCTCACCACCCTCTCCCTTTGCTCTTCCTCACCTGTTTCTAGGTAGTGTCCTCATCTTCAAATCAGCCCCTCCCAGGCCCCAGTATTTATTCTGCCCTCCATTGGTCCCTCTGTTTCGGCTTTCACCCACAAACAGAGACTGGGTCACCTCCTGGCTGGAGCCTTCATCCTTAGGGTAGCTGCCATCACTGGAGAAGGAGAGGGGTTGAGGAGAGTAAAAGTGGGAGATAAGACATGGATGTATTATATAGTCAACTTTATTCCAGACGCAGTAGTACGTCCATATCAAAACAACATTACAATACAATACAATACAAAAAACATAAAATAGTGATAATGATATATCAATTTAAAAATAAATATCATATCCACACACACGTAAGAGTAGGCTAGGGAGAGAGAAAGTGAAAGGGGACTGTAGAAATACAGAAATACGGTGCAACCATGAAGCCATGAATATAATAGTTCATGTTTCTTTGTTTAGAGAAGGAAAAAGAAGAGGAAAAGGGGTATGCCACTGTATTAAGCAAGAGAGAGGCGTTTGTGGCCCACAGGAAATTTAAAGCGTTTGCTACATGCCCAGTATCTATAAACCATAGATGGTTCTTGGCATGTTCTTCTGGCAGGGAGAGGGCGAAGTACACACCTGGCAAAGGACAATCCCACTCCATTGTCTGCAAAGCTGTTGAGAGAAAAAAATGTTTTACAAAAGGCCTGTTACTCAAAGACCGACTCTGTCCAGGTAATAAAGCTGTGAGAGACGTAGGGAGCTTTTACCATATTGATGATAATATAATATAGGATTAACTTAATTGATCCCTGGGGGGGGGTAACTGGGGCAAATGGTGTGTAAACGTGTATTAAATACAACTGACAATCAGGGTGTTTCTGACTTGAGAGGACAGTGTCGTCACAGGAAGCTGAGGTGGGTTCATCACACACTCATCTACCCCAGTTCAGCTTGTTGCAACGGCACAGTCCCCTCCACGCTTCTCCTTCCAGCATGGCGGTCGCAAACATCCCAGGCCCTAGTTGCCTTGAACCTGATGTGAGCTTGAACTTCCTCACACTGATGACATCACAGCCGTCTCACCCGGAGTTCTGGATGATGATGTCACCGCCCCGTATCCAAGCTCCCAGGTCGTTGTTCTTGAAGGAGATCAGGGTGTCGATGACTGCCGCCACCCGAGGACGGGTAGGATCAGCGTTCTGGTGTGGTCGAAATCTGACGCGCACACACACACACACACACACACACACACACACACACACACACACACACACACACACACACACACACACACACACACTCTTGTTACCAAGTGGACCCTACCTGTACTGTAAGGTAGTCCTGAGCTCTGAGACAGGGATAGCACTAT
>CABFOS010146606.1:0-10254 GCA_900660315.1 Diretmoides pauciradiatus
CCATGGTGATAACACCCTCTCTGACTACCACATAGACCCTCATGAGGAATAACAACACACTCGTAATGCCTTCTGGCCGCGTCACCTTTATTGGTATATTATATTTGTCCCAATAGGGTGAACTCAATCTAAATTAGTTTGGCAGACTACAGTTTACCACATTTTCAGGCTGTCGTGAGTCTGGTACATGATAGATAGATAGATAGATAGATAGATAGATAGATAGATAGATAGATAGATAGATAGATAGATAGATAGATAGATAGATAGATAGATAGATAGATAGATAGATAGATAGATAGATAGATAGATAGATAGATAGATAGATAGATAGATAGATGGATAGATGGATAGATAGGTCAACATATCGGTATCAGCCGATAATTACTTAAAAATGCATTATCGTTATCGGACATATATCAATATGCAATATCGGTATCGATATCGATCGATATGACTATCGAATTAATACAAATTTCAATATTGTGCATCCCTAGTAGAGAGCGAAAGGTATATGAAATATCATTATACTGAATCTCCTTTAAACGTTGGTGGGCACAAAGACTGAAAGACTTGACAGAAACATCATCAATTAGGCTGAATAGAAAGAGATGATCAGCTCGTTAGTGTATGACCACATTTCCCTGGTTATTCACTCCTGTCTGTCTCTAATTGTCTGGCAAAGTCCCATGACATTTCATTAAGTTGCGCAGGTCGGTCTCACCATCTATCTTGGATAATGAAACAGTCTTTCGCTTTGTTCGATTTCTTTTCTTTGCACAACTTCGGATGAAAGGAAGTGGAAGAGTGAGCAATGGAGCGCCCCCGGTCCCCATCCGGTTTAATCAGTAAGAGCTTTGCAGCTGCGATGCCGCTTCTCTTTCAGGTGCAGAACAGAAAATATGAAATGCGCTGGTGTCTCGGTGAGATACAGAAGTCTCTCATCAAACATTTTCATTGTGCAGACCTCAGCTCCGACTGGCTTGATGATGCGCTTGGTCTCAAATCAAGCGAGTCAGTTCACTGCAATCAGCCTCATATCCTCCTGAGACGTACCTTAAAGGATAACTTTGGTAATTTTCAACCTGGATCCTATTTTCCCATGGCCATGTGTCTAACTGACTCGTGGGAAGAAGAATTTTTGAAATTGGTCCGGTATAGACCGAGTCCGTAGCTGCTAGTGGTTAACGCTTAGCTTAGCAAATCCGTGTAAAACGCGAGGCATCGAGGCATCTAAAAGCATTTTTTTGCCACTGACAGGCTCTGATTGTTGTTCTAAGTGTCTGACAGGATCCCGACAGAGAAATAAAACGTTTTTCTTTTGTGAGGAGTGATACCTCTTCGTTGTATATAGACCTATCTTGGATAGGGACAGCTGTTGTTGTAGCTAGTTGTGCTCTAAGTGGCTGCTAACACAATAACAACAGACCAGATCAAGCGAAAGGTAAAGAAAAACATTTTATTTCTCTGTTGGGATCCTGTCACACACTTATAACAACAATCAGAGTCTGTCAGTGGCTAAAAAAAAGTCTTTAGAGAACTATTCACTTGCCCCAAAGATTAGCTAAACTAAGCGCTAACCGCTAGCAGCTACAGACTCGGTCAATACTAGACCAATTTCAAAAATTCTAGTTCCCACGAGTCAGTTTGACACACGTCCATCGGAAAATAGGATCCAGGTTGAAAATTACCGAAGTTATCCTTTAAAAATCTTTCAAACATGTTTTCATATTTTCGAAACATGTTGAGTAGAAAAACATATTGCTTTTTTAATCAAAACAATATTTTTTATCAGGAAATTGTCTGTGTACTTTAGTGGAAGAATCCCACCAAGAAAGATTAGATTTGTTTTGCAATATGAACTGTTGCAATATCAGCATGTCACTCTCTGCCCATAATGGTTGCTGGACAACTTTTGCTTCCTGTGTATCCTTGGATGCCGCCTCATCCTCTGAGCTCTCCCTCTATCAGGGTCAGTGGATCCAGATGTCCACACACACGTATTACATGTACATAATGTTTTATTTAGAGTAAATGGGTTAAAAAACGACTCTGGACCCGTTTCTAAAATGTTCAAGGAAAACAAGATTATTAACGTCAAATATCTCTGGACAAAAGTGAATGGCTGGTTGTTGGGAGGATATTAACCAGACGTGACAAAGGGTGGTACTGAACCTTGAAACTTGAATACCCAACATAAATGTAAAAGGAGACAGCAAATTACACGAGCAAATTAAACATTTGTGCTCTGTTGACCTTTGGCGACCTAAAGAATTCGAGAGAGGCCGTATGTATAGGATCAGCGTTGGTTTGGCAGCGGGGGTATCCCAGGGTGCAGTGCAGTCGTACACAGCAGGCGCTTTCTCCCGAGTTGCTATTGGTGTACGGTTTTAAATCCAAGCACAACACCGGTCCGGGAGTCAGAGCGTAGCTTTGTCCCGCCTCGGAGCACCGTGTTTACCGGACAGAGGGGTGACTAATACCATCGGCGTCGACGTTATGTCACGATGACGAAAGGTTGAGACTTTGTTTATAATGAACCGGCCTGACTGGTCTGACCTTGTTTATAATGCGCTTAGACCTCCCTAAGGAAAATTTTAAGAATGTTTCCGGAGATATTAATACTTGCTGAACATGGGGTCACAGTCTGTAGGATTTCATGGTAGGATTTGCAGGTTGGCAAAAAAAAAACCCCATACTGTATTCCTTCTCTTCACAGCTGTCACCATTCTCTTGTAGTATCGGTTGATGATGTATACGTTTGATGTTTCAGGAGCAAAGTTATAAACAGACACACATGGTTTTTATTTGGGAGATTAATCATATATCCTTTGTCCTCTTCAACTGCAGGTCATGTAGCTGCCAAGCAACTATCAACAGCTGCAAGGTGTTGATAGTTCTAAGTTGTCGAGAGATTGACTTGACGGCGCTGCACAGTTCATATAGGGAAACATTTTACAAGTATCAGCACACATGTAAATGAGTTTAGAGTAAATAGTGCAGGTCTAGTGCTGCTGTGGAGAGAGGACTGTAGCTGTAGGTCCATCCAATGACGATAAACAACACATGTCCATGTTCATTCTACATGCTATGATTGTTTTGTACAAAAATGTGAAAAATATAAAAATATAATGTAATCCAGCTCGCAATTTTTTTCAATTTTAATATTTTTTTGGTTTATATTTTTAATTTTATTTAATTTTTGTAGTTGTTTCATACCAATTTAAACCACCCATTAATATACAGTTGAAATTTTAATTTGGTGCAAAATAATGGCAAAGAAGAAGCTGAACTCTGGCAAGAAAGTGTATTCAATGTAAGTACAAATGTATTCAGAGATTGCATGTGTTCAAAATTCAGTGCAAGGATTCAAGACTATGCATTTGTAACTTAAATTTTCAGAAATTTCACTTGTTACGTCCTTTGAGTTGCGCGTGCGCATATGAACGATCCGCGATCCGACTTGAAAAGATTCGTTCATTTGACCGAATGAGATCCGAAGAGTCTGAAAAAAGATCCGAACTTCCCGCGGCTATTAAAAGGTCACAGAGCATTTGAATGACTCAATCAATATTAGTCCCCCGGTTAATCGATTCGGAGAAAACACATATCCCATAAGTTAAAAAAATTAAGAATTCCAGTGAAAACGTCACTTTATAAACATATTATGGGGCTTATTGCTTTGCATGTTCTACTTATGTGATTTATATGTGAGATTATCAACCAGGATAACCAGGTCATATCTTAACCCGGATGACCCACTGTCTGATCACATGAGGTGTTAGGTGAAATATTGGCGGTAGTTCAAGGCATACACATAACTGTAGTATCAAAAAGTAGGTTTGCTATAAAGGGAAAAGTACACAGCCAGTGTTGTGGCTCTCATGTTCACAGCTGTCCTCGCCTAGTTGGCAGACGTGATCACACCCACCCCCCATTTCAAAACGTAATAACGCTATTTCGAGCTTCTCTGGCGTTCCTTTGCAGCTAAGAATCTCATTGATTAAGGCTGTTAATAGTACAAGATTTCTTTGCATACTTCATTCATACATCCGTGCTACATCTTCTAGGTTCATGTACAACAAGGATAAAATTAACATAGATAGATAGATAGATAGATAGATAGATAGATAGTAGGGATGCACGATATATCAGTCATCATATCGGTATTGCTTGTATTAAAACCGTATAATTGAAACCGTCTCATAGGGCCAAGTAAAATTACACAGGGAATATTATTTGACCTTGTCACAATATGAATAAAATGCACGGTGTTCTGAAGAGATTCTGCTGCTCTAACTAGGCAGGTAACCTTCCTGCTAAGACCAAATCAATGACTGCCTCATTAAATATGAACCGTCTCCACGCTTCTGAAGGCTCGTGAAAACCTGCCGCGGGGTGTACAATCTTCGTACCCTTCGATAAGATTGTTTCTTTCACACCTTTGAGGTTATTCCGACACCTTGCAGCAAAGGCATTTCGATTAAATTGTGAAGAAATATGTGAAGAACTCAACTATCTTCATTAGACGTTTTAGCTAGACCTTGGCTTTTAAAAGGCGGATGAAAATACCTATGTAACCGGGGGATATTTGAGATGCGTGTTGGGGATCCGGTTACAGACTGATCTCACCACAGCCCGGTAGATTTCAACATTGAGCCCAGTTGTCATGCACTGGCCTCATGAGCCACAGAAGGAACAGGTGCTTGGCAATTTTTACTGTAGGGGGCTCATTATGTCTGCAGGACAGCTGAGGGCAAGTATTGAGCAAAATACAACAAAGGTACATGGTGGAGATGTGTTTACCCTGCATGGGTTCAATTGTTCGATCGTCCCAGTGCATCTGGGATCCGCGGGTGAATGGAAAGGAGGGCGAAAGGGGGGAATCGGCTGGCATGGCGTGAGTGGTGAACCTCAAATTCCAATAGCAGGTGTGACTGGATGACCCAGTTTGCGGTTGTACCCTGGGCTTCGGAGGTCTTTACCACATGACTTATGTGCATGTGTCGCCACACGGAAACAAACATGTTGTATGCGTCTACAGCTGTTGATCCCTAAGGAAATAGTGCAGCACTCGACGTACTCTGCCAGTGGGGACCAATTCTACAAGTTTTTCCACTGATCTGACTCCCATTATCACACACATTCCACGTTGACATCTATTGCAAAGGATTTGTGCAAAGTCGGCACCTGTGGTCTTCAGTGCATTTCTCCAAAAAATTGCAACCAGATAATTGATTGGTTGAACAGTTATAGATCCAGAAGGAGCGATAAGCAGCGTCGTTCCGGTGAACCGGGAGGCTGTTCTAGTGTTAGTAACGAGACCCTGAGCAGAACATTCCGGCGTTACACTCGTCTTCTCAGTGTTAAGCCAGGCACCACCAGCAAGCCCAATTACATGTTCCTAAAACTCTAGCATTACCCTTCACTAAATCACACAGACAAGGCAGCAACATGGGCCATACAGCCGAGAAGCCGAAGGCTGAAGAGTTGAGTGTGTGGGTTCAACAAACAAAAGAGGTATTGATTACACTATGCCGGTTTCTTTCTCCCCGAAGGTTGCTGATCATTCCCACATTGTAAATGTTTCACCACAAGGCCTCAATCGGGGGAAAGTTTCCCAGAACAAATGGGCAACCATTGGCATCCATCAATCCCATGGTGCAGCAGTGTGTTTTGGCCTGGCGGCGCTGGTAAGTTTGGTGTGAGTGGAAGAGGATGGAGGGGAAGCTTCCATGCACCCGTAGCTTCGAGGCACAGAACATAAACTGGTTCCACAAGATTTCACGAAATGTCGTCTGGTCCAGGGTTTGCACCGCACACACAAAAGAAAATATGCACAAAAAAGGCAACCATTATATTTTGGTTTTGGGCAAATGGCTAAATAACACTTCATTTTCTAAATAACCAATGACACTTATGTCTCTTGGCATTCCTTGAAGCAGACAGAAGCACTGGCATCTCATCCTAGTTTGCTTTTCTAAGGCCTTTTAGAGAAACTTCATATTGTGCGGACCAGCCATACCAATTCAAAATGCACATAAAGAAAGGAAGTTTATTCAAGTCAGTCTTTCAAGGCACACATTTGACATTGCTGTTTATCAAAATGACCTAGTGTGGTGAGTTGACCAGGGTTGACTGGGATTTAAAGCCAGCTGGAGACTAATGGCCTCAGCTCAGACTGCCACCTCACCACGACCCAACGGGATGCGAGGATTGCGCTGTCGGGGCATATGGTTCATTCCCCAAAGCTGTTTTGGAGCAGTGACCCTGGCATCTGGGCTTCTTCCGATGCCTTTGACTCTTTCATGAGGGATGAGAATAGCACAAGTGCCGTGATACTGTCTGTAAATACTCAGGAGTCGCCACTGTTGCAGTGAAGATAATATTAGGAACTTGTGATTTTATCATTCGTATCACTTTATCATTCTAGCAATAGCTATAACAACATTTGGTGATTGATGACTTAAATAATAATAACTTAATTTTTAGAGCACTTTTCAAAACAGGGTGACAAAGTGCTTCACAATAAAAGCAAATAGTAAAAACAAGCAATAAAATAGTTAAAACAAGAAACAGAAAAGAAAGAAAAAGATCCCAAAACAATAATATGCGTGGTAAAATAGTACAATAAAATCAGTTAAGAAAAAGCCATACGATAAAAGTGAGTCTTAAGAAGAGATTTAAGAGATTTTGCCTGAGATCTGAAATGAAAATACATCTCATCCAGGGAAAATATAACAATAATCGAACTTCACTAGTGTTACAGTACATATACTGCAACAGTATTGTTCAGATTTCTTTCAGCACCATCTCTTTTGGTCTTATGCATCACAACAGATGGGCAGAAATCTCATGTTGCCCCCTGTTTTCTATTTTCGTCTGAAGTGTTGTTCTGCTGCTTCCTTTGCAATTCTAATGTGAGATCTCTGAGGTCAAAGGCCACGTCCACTCTGAAAGCACCAGACCATAAACAAGCGAGTCGCCATTTCCCAGCTTCCCCTTTGGTTTGTCAGTACTGACGTCAGGGGGTGGTATCTGTGGCATCTCCAAAGGGCCTTGTGGGTTCAGAAAGGTGCCGATTGATGGATGAGCCTGGCAAGTCGTTAAACGTGGCTCAGCCGTCTGTCTCTCCCCCTTTGCCTGTGCCAGACAGCAGAGAGTCTGCCTGCCTGTCTGCCTGCCCACCTGCCTGTCTGCCTGTCCGGGATTTGGCCGAGCTTGTCAACAGCGAGCGGCCAACTTGATGACTTGGTGCCACGTACAAGTGTGTGTGGTGACCTCATGTCAGTGCGACCTGGAGCGAATTCATCAGCTTGCATTCATCATTGTAAATGCCCTGCAATCTCAAATAGCAGCACCAATCAAAACACTTGAGAAGCTTTTGTGTTATACCCTAACATATTTCATATATATCACTTTTAATAACAAACTAGCGCAGTGCCCGTTCAGAGCGGGCCGAATGCTTGGCTCCCAGTATTGCTGCTTGCAGCATTGTCAGGAACCACTCATCATCATCTTCACACTCGACATTACACTACCCACAATCCAACACGGTGTGACAACTTCTTCAACTTCTTCCCTATATGGGTTGCCGCTCTGATACGGCGCCGATCCAAACAACTTCACACCGATTTCTGGAGAACCGCTTGTCCACACAACTTCTTACTCGACACTGCACTTCCTTGGGCCATGATCAAAACACCCGCCAAGTATGAAGACGATCGGATGAACGGTTCTTGAGATATGCGAAGGACACACATACACACACACATGCATACATATTGAGATTCATTGCTTTATAGTTAGATGTTAAATTAATTTAATAGCCATAAGTTCTGTCTTTTCTGCACAATCCAAAGGATTTATCTCAACTTTGATGAAAACATGATTAGTATGGATGAAGTAGTACTCTGACTTCTTTTTGACTGATGCATTTGACTTCATATTTGTCAGCGCCCATTAAGCATGCATGGTATCCAAGAAAAACCTAGTATTCATATTAAAACTGATCGCTGGGGAGGATCTCTTTTGTGTTCTAATGGAGCTTACAATGGCTGCCAATACTCACAAGCCACTCCAACGAGCACAGATATTAATGGCTCCATGGCTGTTAGGGAGGTTTTCTTTCACCAACCTTAACAGTAGACGATCCTGCAGCCGGTGGAGCAGATTCTCCAAGGACATGGAGCTTAGGGTGCAGGCTTTGGGGCAGCAAAAATGGCACATTAAATCATTCGAAAAATCTTGAAAGAAAACAACACGTGATCCCGCGGGATTAGGGCGGCTACCAGTTTAGCCTGTGCAGAAAGTGAGATGGCAGAGAGGTTCTAATTGAGGCTGTCAGGCTTCACCAAAGCCACCTTGATATGGATGGTTGCACAGCTGCAAGGTGAGCGGACTCTCAATTTCCTGAGTGAAAACAGAGGGGATTAACTAGAATAACTACACTGCATTGACTAAGTATTAATTCCTTTGCGGGGGAAAGTGTCTATTGTAATGTATCTCCTTTGATATTTGTTTATCCTTTTTATTTTTCCCTTTTTTTTCTTTACAAATAAATGTGTGGCTATTTGATAGTGTACATGCATAAGGGGTTTATTTAAATGTAAATATGTATAATTTTTAAAAATATTTTAATTTTTAATTTTTATTATTATCATTATGATGTTGTAAAACGTGAAAAATCAATAAACTTACTGTTGAAAAAAATAAATAATAATCCTTCACGGGGGTTTTTCCATCTAAATATTTCAAGTCGTCGTGTTGGCATTTAAATATATTAAAACAATTCTTCAACTTTGATATGAAGGGAGACTAAGAGGGAGCACAATACAAAGCCTGAGGGTTAAATGTATGTGCGCAGTATGGTGTTGAAGTGTGTTGAGGCCGGTTCAGACACACACACACACACACACAAAAGAGAGAAATCATTACCGGATTTTACAGCGTTTATTAGGCCTGACTGATGATTCAATAACCATCAAAGCAGGACAAATAGGGGGAGCCACACCACGCTGGAACACGGGTATGCACAATATGGAAGCCATATCCTATTGACACCCCTCCAGGGTAAACACAGACACAAAACAGAGGCAACACAAGCCAGCCTTTCAGCCCCCCCTCCCCTTCTCTCTCTCTCTGTCATCTGTTTTCTGTTTCCCTGGCGCTGTCTAGGCTAAACAGCAGCAGCCGGGACAGGGCCTCGCGGCAGAGCTCCAGCACTCTCACCTTCTGTAATCCGCCGACGCAGCCACCCCGGAGGTGCGGCAGACATGCACCTGTCCGTGGGGATTCATTCCCAATATCCGCCTGCCTCCCGAGCCCGTTGATTCAAGCCCCTTCACACAAAGCCCTGAGGTGGAGCGCTGTCATATCAGGATGAAATAATCCCCATAATCCCCCGGGCTTCCTGTTTAGTTATGAAGGCAATCGCTTGACACATCATGAACTGTATCTGCACCATTAGAAATTCAATTAAATTCAGAATATTATATTGAGGGATGCACGATATGTTGGTCATCATATGGGTATCGGCCGATAATTACTTAAAAATGCATTATCGTTATCGGACAGATATCAATATGCGATATGACCATGGAAATAATCATCAATTTCAATATTGTGCATCACAGACAGACAGACAGACTGTAGACAGACAGACAGACAGACAGACAGACAGACAGACAGACAGACAGATAGATAGACAGACAGACAGACAGACAGACAGACAGACAGACAGACAGACAGACAGACAGACAGACAGACAGACAGACAGACAGACAGACAGATAGATAGATAGATAGATAGATAGATAGATAGATAGATAGATAGATAGATAGATAGATAGATAGATAGATAGATAGATAGATAGATAGATAGATAGATAGATAGATAGATAGATAGATAGGGATGCACGATATATCGGTCATCATGTTATCGGACAGATGTCAATATGCAATATCGGTATCAATATCGGTCGATATGACCGTGGAAATAATCGGTTATCGGACAAAATTTCAATATCGTGCATCCCTAATTATAATCCCAGGCTGAAAAAGATGTTCATTGTAAACAAGTTATTTAGTCGTAAAATATTATCCAGCAACAATAACTGGACATTAGACAGATTACACCTCTAGTATCACAGATAATGTTGCACGATCCAGGAAAATACTTGGAACATATGAAACTGTAAGAGCAGAAATCCAGCGTTGGTTTCCTGTGGTTTCCCCCGGTGCACTGTGGACATCG
>CABFOS010146617.1:20396-31602 GCA_900660315.1 Diretmoides pauciradiatus
CTGGCTAGACTGATCTCCTTCAGGCAGGTTGTTCCTGCACATGTAGACATTCATAGATGTACCATATATCTATATCTACATCTATATCTATATGTATATCTGTCATAACTACTCATTTCCCTAATAGTTGTTTGAGCAGTCTTTGCATGAGAACTTTGCATGTACTAGGGGTGTATCGGTACAGGTATCCGTACCGTACCGCTCGGTACAGGACGTTCGGTTCAGTACGCGTTGTGATCCGAATGAATATAGTCTAGTTTTAACCACGCACATTACGTGCATAACTTTTTTGTTTGTGGGACTAATTCAAAACTTTGTGTTTTTGTTACCCATGCTAATAGCAGCTATGGCTAGTGAGTCTTGTTATGTACCTGATGCCTAAATCATTTAGTAAAGTTCTCTAAATACAAAGCCAGTCTCCGTGTCCTGACCCCACACCCCATATTGGTGAACACTACTAAGCCAGCAGCTTCATTACAGACATCACTGATGGAGTTTCAGCAATATTGACTGACATTTTATTTTAAATACCTAGACATGTTTTTATTGAAGAAAGATATGTGCCTTTATGTGCCTTCCTTTGTTCAGGAAATTATGACCAATTAGCCACTGTTTACAAGTTTATAACTTCATGTTATGTTTTGCATGTATTTTCCCCCCCAGTGTACTGAAATCCTACCGAACCGTGACTTAAAAACCGAGGTACGTACCGAACTGTGACTTTTGCGTACCGTTACACCCCTAGCATGTATTTATGTCTAGTCTATATATAAGTACATTGAGAGCAATGAAAAACACAGTCAAATCCCTTGTATGTGTGTGAATATACTTGGCCAATAAAGCTGATTCTGATTCTGAGAAACACTGCAACCAAGAGACACTGCAGGGTAGTAAGACAGCATGACATAACAGTCCTTTAAAGCTGTCAAAAGCACCATTGTACATCTGCGTATGTATTATACTGCCATTTATTTTACAACATTTGAAAGCCTGCTTCTTTGCAGTACTGTGGGCGTGAGAAAGTGTCTTAAATGTGCACTGAATCATATGAAACACCACCAGTTGAGTAAGACTTTTTGAGTAAGACTTTTTTTTTAAACCTTGCCACATCTTAAAATGAAGATGCAAAATGTTGCAAGACAAGTGATTTAGTGATAGTAAATACGGTACATACCATTAACAATACAATGTCTCGGACTTCATTTTGTCATACAGGCATCCTGGTGATGTATACAGCGGCGTTCATGGAAGAGCCTCACCAGAATGCCGGTCACAGACAGGACCATCTATTCAATGTGGAAAATGGGAATGTAGCAAACCAATCCAAGTATAAAATAAACCTCAGGCATTCTCAGCGGACCAAAACAATACACTTGAATTCAATATCCAATCATAATTTAAAGATACAACTATTGACTCAATGTGTTGTGTGACCTGAAACACAATGTGACGACAATGACGATATGCATAGCGTCTGTATGCATTGGCCTCAAGTCTTGATGTCCCAAAAACTAATGATACTTGACCCCGGTGAAATACCAGTGACTTCCTTAACTATCTTTTAATGGTACTGAAGTATCAGTTTACATTGTAATTGAAATTGCCTTGATGAGAAGATGTCCTTTTTCAAGACAGTATTAGAGATGCTTTACCAAACTACAACAGACACTGCACATCTTGTGGCTTAATAAAAGCAGAAGAGGGATGGTTGTTTTGTTTCAACTGGTTCAGACATGATGTTCTTTGCCACACCTTGCATAACTTGAGAGCATGCATGTTGAAATCCACTAAACCTGTCTCTACTATTTGCCATGGCACTGGTAATAATTGGATAGAAGCTCATGAAATGCAAATCTTATCAATTAAGTCTAATAAAATAATGATGAAGTAGCCATTGTGTAAAGGTATTGTGTAAAAATACCGTGTCATTGTCCATGAGAAATAAAAGCCAAGTGAAGATGCACAAGTCTAAACAGGTGACATTGGCACACCTGGTGGATATCAAGGCACAGGGGATATTGTTTCAACATGCTTCCAAGTTGCTGCCCCTTCCAAGTTTTGCTTTAGTCTGGAAAATAATGGTCAGAGCAGGATCATTCACTGCCATCGCTCAGGCACAGGCCAAGAACTTACACACCCTAGAGACATAAGGCAAAGATATTATGTCGGTGTAAGGAAGAACCATAGTTGCATATTAGTGCTATGGTGGCCCCAAATGAAGTATTGAGCCTCAGTTGTTTCTAAGGGAATTGTATAAGGCACTGCAAGCCGTGGAGAACAGCCGTGCACATGGAACAGACAGGGTTCCTGTTGAGTTCTACAAGTCATTTGGGGCATCATGGGGTGGGAGGAGATGCTGGAAGTTTTTAGTGATAGTTTGAAAAGAGGGTTAATACCACTGAGCTGCAATAGGAAAGTCCTCCTCACCCTGTGGCCAAAATCATTTCTGAAGATGAAAAACTGGAGGCCTGCAGGTCATGCACACAGACATACTGTGTTCCTGGCAGACCCATTATGGAGAGCATATTCTTGATTTGGGAAGTCTCCAGGTTGTTTGGGCTTGATACTAATCTCAACTCAGTTTACCAGGAAAAGGAATTTGGTCAAACTGGACATAAATATTTAAGGTACACTCTCAAGGTTTGTGGTTTCAGCCCTGGATTCACTGCTGTGATCAAGGTGTTCTAGTCAGATATTGAAGTCAGAGAAGGTCAATGGTGCCCTGCATCTCATACAGAATAGGGTATAAGTACACACTCAATACTAGTAATGTGACAGCTTCAACACTATGTTAGCTGTATGTTATATGTTATATTATGGGCTGAGATTAGTGCCACAAGGAATTTAATTTGAATTACATTCGTTTGAATTTGTCGTGCTCAAAATTCATTCAAAAATGGAATTTGAATAGCATAATATGAACTGAATCTCGTGTACTTTTCCCAAGTTCCCGGATGTGCGTCACAGTGAACTGAATTTCACAAATCCAACTTCAAATCATTACATTAAATTTAAAATTATGAAATACAAATCTGGTGGCACTAATCTCAGCCTGTATTAGATCCAGTTACCGTGTAGGGCGTAGTAGTAGTAGTAGTAGTAGTAGTAGCAGCAGTAGTAGTATTAGCAGCAGCAGCAGCAGTAGTAGTAGTACAAGCACATTGACACTGTTGTCAACAAAATGGGCAAAGCCATGACCCATGATCCCTTTGTGGTAGAAGGCCAGGGACATGCTCTGTCTATAGAGAGGTGGTAGAAGTAGTAGTAGTAGTAGTAGAAGAAGAAGAGCAGGAATCACTGGGTGCCACTCAGCCTAAGGAGGCGGGTGGGTAGAGTTTAATGCATTTGGCCAGTAGGGAGGCTGCTCTCCGTCTCCATTTTGTACATAGGTTCCTCTACTGTATATGGCCCCGGGGGAGAGAAACTAGAGGGTAGTGACATGGCTTATACTGTACCAAGTAGGATTTCAAAGTGTCCGATAACAATCTCTGCCACCATTCTACAGGAGTCTGCTTAAAGTACGGAGCATCATGACAGCACAGAGACTGGCACATCTATTGAAAAATGGAGAGGAAAACGTGGGGCAATTTCAGACAGCCTGGAGGCCACTCTATGCATGTACGTTATCTCCTGGGGGCACCAACACTAAGTGGACAGGACATGCAATGGAGAATTGTCACTTTTGTCACTTTCCAGAATCCAGGTTTTTTTATCCACTAGGAGACTGTTTTATGGAGTGTCAGACACTAAGGCATCTTTTCTGTTTATGTGGTTCTCTGTTTATTGTGACAAGGTTTTTTCCACATCTGTTTTTATTTTATGACACCATTACAAACAAAAGTCAGTTGATTAACTTTCACCCAAGTCAAGGAAACATGGCCATTTATGTAGGAAACACATGCAGGCTGTAGTTGCAGTGTGCAAGAGTGTGGTTAAATAAGATAAAAATCTGATCTTGCAATAAGTGACATCCTCATGATTACAGCTGGAACATTTTGTTCACTCTCAAATCACTATGTTTACAGGTTCACTGCTGAAATTTGATAATGCTGTTTTGTTGTCTTCGATGTTGAGACGCAGCTTGCATGTTGCTGATGCTTTTGTCGTTCTACGATGAGGAATTTGTCCAGTCTGGAGCACGTTAAAAGAGCCACGCCACAAGCTTGAGATATTAATAAGCCAGTGTTTTTAATTTGCGGCGCTCTTTACATCTCTACTAAAACAAACATAAAAAACTGAAACATATCGCACTAACTTCTCTAAACAGAGTAATGAATACCACTATAGGTGATAGGAATGTTTAACAGCAGCCTACTCATTGAGGCATTGGTGTATGGCGTATATATTCTTGTATGCATTTTAGTGCAAATTATGTACTAGGATTCAGATTATAGAATACGCCTACACATAATACAACACATTTAACATACTTCACAACCAAGCAGCACTGTAGAGTAGGGAATACATGATTCATAGTCACAATCTGAACAGTATTGTTGTAATAAAGTAATGTCATTTTTCCCCGTTTTCACCCAATTTATTCAGCAAAACTCCCCCTGCCTCAGCGGTCCCGGTCGTTGCTCCGCCCCCTCTGTCAGCCTGGGGAGGGTGAAGACTATCACATGCTTCCTCTGACACATGTGAAGCCAATCAGCCTTCTTTTCCCCTGACACCGGGAGGGCGTGACGCGTGCGGAGGAACACGTTACCCCCCCCCAGTTTCCCTCCCCTCTGAACAGGCGCCCCGGCCGACCAGAAGGAGGCGCCGTTGTCCAACTTCCCACCCGCAGACACGGCCGATTGTGCCTGCGGGGACGCCCGGCCTGAGGATCAAACCTGCGACCTCAGGGTTGGTAGGCACCACTACACTACCCGGGCTGCCCCAAGCACTGTAGTCTTTAACATAAACATAACATTAACATATATAATACGTCATTAAATAATGTATTTTTTAACGCAAACATATTAAGAGCAGTGGTTTCCTTGGTCATATCCTGGCTGCATTGTCAAAATAAATACAAACATTAAAATATCAGATCTGTTGAGTGACTAAGGGAAGGATGAAGCAGTCTAAACGCGTTGACACTGGGGGGGGGGTTTCAGAGTAAGTAAATAAATATCACTCTGGTTAAGGCGAAGACAGATTCCTGACCTGTTACAAGTCAAACAGCTACTGTAGGAGTGTGTGCCTGTGTGTAGCTGATCAAGCGGGCGGGCAGGTGCAGTATACTAGTCCTCAGTGTCGTCCCTACCACAGGGGAACTCCGTTATCTCCTTGGCGATGCGTTCTGCTATTGCTCTGCTGCTGGCGATGATCAGCCTCCGAGACATCAGATCAAATGGTCCTCCTGGTTGAACAAAATAAATTTAAAAAGAATTAAAAAGCAGAAGATACAGCTGTGTCTCTGTGTCTTACTTTGAACAAAAAGCTAATTGGAATGATGATTATGACAAAGGAATTAGATGAATCAAACAATTCACAGTTTAGTATTCATTTTAATAATTCCATTTTCTAATCTGTGCTGTTGTAGTTTTTTTTCTCATTTGGTCCTTATTTTTTTATTAGTTATTTATAGACAACACATACTTATTAGACAAACAACATAACAAAACAACAACAACAAAAAACCACATCACTATACATCAACAACAACAATAACATACAGTGAGGAAAAACAAAAACAAAAGAGACAACACCACCAAAAGGGGGGGGGGCATCGATACATAGATATAGTTCCTATTTGGTTTCTTCAACCTGGTAAAGAACTTAAATATAATCTTATTTTGTCCCATAGGCCATCTAAACCGGATCAAACTGCCATAAAGAGGCAGCTGCTCTTTCCATACCAATTAAATCAATACATTCTTCCAGCCAACTATTCAAACTAAAACAGGATGGGGCTCTAATCTTCCAGTTTATTACAATTTTATGTTTAACAGCAAGACAACCAAATGTTACATATCTCATTATCTATTCAGATACACCCTCTAATTTGTCATCTAATATACAGGATACAGGACATTTTGGAATGTCAATCTGAAAAATCTGTGAGAGAGCTTTTGTAACCTCAGACCAGAATGAGTACAGCTCAGGACATTCCCACAGTGTATCAAGCTGCCTCTGCCACCGCAGCCATGCCAGCATTTATCTGGTAGTGCAGCATTCATTTTTTTGCATTTGATGGGGGTGATATACACCTGGTGCAAAATTTTTAATTGAATAATTCTGTATCTAACGCTTTTTGATATTACTGAAGTATTCCAAATGTTTTGCCATTTGGCTGAGGTGAGAGGGCCGCCCACGTCTTTCTCCCAACACGATTGTATTGCTGAATGACTCAAAAGTTTATAAATACTACTGACCTGACCTTTCCTATCTACTATATTTTGTAGTGTATTATCTATTGTCATGTCTGTTGCCACAGGCATACCCTTTTTCATGTTAGCTTTAATTACAGAATATAACTATTGATAAAATAAAAAGGAGGCATTATTTAGATTAAATTGTTTGTTTAAAATTGTTAAGTTACTGAATGACAAAATTTCCCAGTAGTCCCAGTAATTGGTCCAGTATTGAGCGAGCACTTCTGCTAATGGTTAGCGCTTAGCCGCTAATCAGACTGCAACATTCAGGGCAAGTGCGTACGTCCTCCAAAAGCTTCTTTTTTGCCACTGACAGGAACCTACAGAGAAATAAAACATTTTTCTCTACCTTTCGCTTGATCCGGTCTGTTGTTATTGTGTTAGCATCCACTTGTAGCACAAATAGTTACTGTACCGGTTCAGCTCTAACTACCTAACAAAGGTGTAGCTGCAACAACAGGGCTAACTCCTCGCAAAATTTCACGAGACTTCTTGTTTTTTGGCTGGACTGCAACAGTGAGCAGCCTGACAATTTTTGCCGTTTTGACGCATTCAAGTATGCCTCGGAAATTTGGGCACAACTTTCGCCGTAATACATTGTGATGCATTCAAGTGTGCTTACAAACAGAAAACAGCTCTCCATGCATCAAAAGACATGAGGAAGAGTTCACACGGTCCAGACACGTACTAGGTTTTGACCTAGTCTTGTTTATAAAGTATCAGTTCTGGCACCGGTACCGTTTTAAAATTATCGGTTTAGCACCAGTATAGGAACAAAACAAAATGCTACCCAACCCTACGCAGAAGGCGACTCTCCCTCCTCTACTGACACAGAGATGCCGAGGAACCAGACCACTGAACCCTGAACCCAGGGTAGAGGGGTCCAGTGAATGTGGAGATGAAGGTGTGGAGGTGGATCAGTGAGCCAGAGGAGACTCTGTAGAAAGACAGAGTGCCAGCAGACCAGTCCAGATACACTCCTACTCTGTTAGAGGAGGAGGAGGAGGAGGAGGAGGAGGAGGGGATAGGTAGGACTGTTTCTCTGTTATTGTGATAGGCAGAGTAACCATGATTAGAGCAGAGCAGACTCCAGGACTTGTCATTCCTTCCAATCCTGCAGTCATCACCCTTTCCCCTCCTTCTGATTCCTCTGTATGTCACTCCTATATGAACCTTTCCTTCCCACTCTGCCTCCCAGTAACCGCTTCCAGTCAGACCAGTTCTACACAGAACCTGGTTCCAGTAGGTAAATCTCTCTGGGTGATCAGGATGTGGCTGCTTCTCTATCACCACTGTCACCTTCCTGTAGTCCTCAGACAGAGAGAGGTATCTGTTTGCTGTGTTTGGGTCCAGTTTGAGTTCACAGAGACCTGATGGAGAGAACAAGACACAATACAGCAGCAGTTTCTGATCCAGTAGATCTGATCTGATTATTATTTGTTGGTTTATTAAGAGTTCAATCTTGGAACCCAGAGTCTACTATCGTCTACTATCGTTATCGATAGTAGACTCTGGGATCAATGCCCACTGTGTCTGGGTTATCCGGTCTAAACCGAAGAATGACTTCCTCTTCTGGCCGCCGATCATTTAGCTTTTACAGTCATTTTTATATCAAACTTTTGCCATAACCTGTCGGAAAACAAGCTAACACATTGCATTTCTCAAGTAAATACGTTAAACAACGCAATCGGACTGTAAAACGACCCGCGGACATCGACTTACTCTTCCGGGGACCGGGCATCCACCTGTCGTTTTACAGTACGATTGCTTTGTTTAATGTAATTCCTTGATAAACACGATGTGTTAGCTTGCTTGCCAACCGGATATGGCAAAAGTTTGATATAAAAAATGACCGTAAAAACTAAATGATCGGCGGCCGGAAGAGGAAGTCGTTCTGATCCGCTGGCTAGACCGGATAACCCAGAAGTAGTGGCCGTTGCCAGACCGATTGAGACTCTGGGTTCCGAGAGTTAAACTATTAAATATTCCAACAGTTTCATGATATATCAGCTGTCATCTTCATTCTATTTGAATGAATAAATGTCACATACTGCTGTGTAAATGGGCTTTCCATCTAAATAGTTGAATATGTGTTTGTATGCTCTCATGAATCAAACTAAATCCACACTTACACTTCCTCAGATCTGATTTCAACCAGCGCAGTTCATTATGTTCCAACCTGGGGAGGTAAAGACAGTCAGACCAGCATATTCTCTTTGATAATGAAACACGGACATTTAATAACCTCCCCTATGAATGACTTTCCATATACAACATCAGTAATAACTCCTGTTGAACAGCTGGACAGTCTGACACCGACATTGCCTCTGCCTGGCAGCAAGCCTCTCCATACCTGAGAGTCTCCAGTCTCCATTGTGGATCATCCAGTGCAGCAGAGAGCAGCTTCACTCCTGAGTCTCCTGGGTGATTGAAGCTCAGGTCCAGCTCTGTCAGATGGGAGGGGTTGGAGCTCAGAACTGAGGCCAGACAGCCTGACATCCTGAAACACACACCTTCCTATGATTATATTATCACTATATTTGTTTTTGTTCATTATTGAGGATTGCTTTTGTCACCTGCTTTTGGGAATCATGGTTTTCTGAAAAGAGAAACTTGTTTTCTGTAAAATCTCCAATTAGCTATAAGTCAGATATTCTGATTAATGATTAATGACTTGTGATGATTCAGTCAAGTACAAACAAAAATGTTGAGTGTCTCAAATACCAACAGTAAATCCCATGATCTGTTCAATGTTTTCAGTTATCTGAGGAATTTGCTGTAGAACCCTTTCTGATATTTTAGGTCTTTATAACAGAGCCAACAAAGAGAGGAAATAAAGAAATAGCCTCATGGAAAGTAATTCACTGGGGTTAGAAAGTAGTGGTAAATGTTGGTATCGCAACTATTCTGAAGATCCTACACAGGTTAGGAATCTACTGACTGATGTTAACCTGCATGTACAGCAGGATTTAAATGGTCATGTGGAGGAACACAAACTTGAGAATCTCCAGTCTACAGCCTGAATTCCCCAGTCCAGCAGAGACCAGCTTCACTCCTGAATCTTGCAGGTTGTTGTTACTCAGGTCCAGCGCTCTTAGACTGGAGGACTTGGATCTAAGAACTGAACTCAGAGACCAGACAGCCTGAAACACACAGAACAAGCTACATGTTAGATAAATTAGCTGCTAGCAGAAACCTGAACTATCTCCAATCCAAACAGCTGAACCAATGAGCTGCTTTGTGTTTTCATTTGGTTCAGTTTGAAAGTTCTTGCATCAATTAGTGACATAATCTTAGAAGTCAAATTCACTGGGGCTAGAAAGTAGAGCTGAATGTTGGTATCACAACTAGTCTGGAAATCAGATGAGACAAACCACCACAAGTGAGGTGTCTATTGACTGACATCAACCTGCATGTGAAGTAGATTTAAATGGTCGTGTGTTGACCAGGTTGAGGAACACTGACCTGAGAGTCTCCAGTCTAGAGTCTGGACTCCTCAGTCCATCAGAGAGCAGATTCACTCCTGAATCCTGCAGGTCGTTGTTATTCAGGTCCAGCTCTCTCAGACTGGAGGACTTAGAGCTGAGAACTGACGATAACTCCCGACAGCATTCCTCTGTGAGGTTGGTTCGATTCAACCTGAAAAAAAAGATTGAAGGCATTTTTTTCATTTGTATTTGAGACATTAAGCTGATACTTTGTCACAGTAAAATTAGTGAGCAGGAAGAGGTTCAGTGTCACTTGGGGCGGCAATAGCTCAGTTGGTAGAGCAGTCGTCTGGGAATTGGAGGGTTCCCGGTTCGAGGCTCCTCGAGGTAACGTGTCGAAGTGTCCTTGAGCAAGACACTGAACTCGACGAGCAGGTTGGTGCCTTGCATGGTTGCCACCGCCGTCGGTGTGTGAATGTGAGAGTGAATGGGTAAAGTGTGAAGTGTATGAATTGTAAAAGCGCTTTGAGTGGTCTCTAGAAGACTAGAAAAGCGCTATATAAATACAGTCCATTTACCATTTACTTTGACAGGACAGATTTGGTGTCACACAGATCATGTGATGTTCAGGTTACAGGGTGGTCCCTCTTACCTCCCCCCATTTGTTTAAATTAAATATACTTAAACAAATGGGGGAGAACAGGGTAGGTTGATCCACCCCTTGTATCTGGGCAGCCATAATGTGCAAAAGGCTCTATGAACACATAGAAGGTTTGTGGCCCGAAGAAGAACCCCCTTTGAGCTTCTTTCTGACCGTGGGACCAACTTCCATGGAAAGGAGTCTGAGCTCCGAGCAAAGTTTCAGGCTATGAGTGAAGAGTTGCAGACCCAGCTGACTAAGCGCCAGACCCGTTTCCAGTTCAACCCACCAAATGCACCTCACTTTGGCGGGCCCTGTCTATGTTACCCTGAGAGCACAGACGTGACGGATTGAGGTAGAGGGAACCCTCAAGTCCCAGCCGCTGGGCTGTGTGTTGACGGATGTAGCCGATGTGGACAAGGTAACTTTCCAACTACCTCCTCATGGGACCAGAGTCTGCCTCGAGCACTACACTCTCAGAAAAGAGGGTTCCAAAATGGTTCTTCACAGAGAGATGGGTTTCTACCTAGAACCATTTGCCTTTAGGAAACCCTTTTCTCTTGGCAAGCTTCCAGGGGGGTTTTTAGGGAGGCAAATGGTTCTATCAAGAACCCTTTCTCTTTAAAGAACCCTTTTTGGAAGAAGGAGTTCTAGACAGAATCTTTGGATGGCAAAATATTCCATTATATTTGTTTGGTAACTTTGTTTTGATGTTAAACACCATAAAGGGTGTAACCATAAAGGGTTCTTTGGGGGGCTCTAGGTGTAACCCATCA
>CABFOS010146619.1:0-11401 GCA_900660315.1 Diretmoides pauciradiatus
CTGCGGGTGAGGGAGCCGGACGAGGGGATTTGTCCTGGTCGCTGCACTAGCGCCTCCTACTGGTCAGTCGGGGAACCTGTTCAGTGGGGAGGGGATCTGGCAATAGTATGTGTCTGCAGACCTGGAGGCTGCAGATTCCGACCCGCAGATTCAGACCCGCAGTTCTACACCCCGGTCGCGAGTTTTCGAAATGCAGGAGAGTTGGCGGTAGCTCATTAATATTCGTAAATCTAGCGTTATGGTTGGTTCTTGAAGCGCCACGCCTGATTGGACGTTGAAACGTCACCCTAACCCTAACCCTAACCCTAACTCAGAAATGACGCGCCGTGTCTTCGTCCAATCAGGCGGGGGCGCTTCAAGAACCAACCATAACGCTAGATTTACGAATATTAATGAGCTACCGCCAACCAACCATAACGCTAGATTTACGAATATTAATGAGCTACCGCCAACTCTCCTGCATTTCGAAAATTAGCACCCCGCACGGTTAAGGTGAGGTAAGGGTCGTGAGGGTTAGGTTGAGGCAAGGGGGTGGGGCGTAGAACTGCGGGTCTAAATCTGCGGGTCTGAATCTGCAGCCTCCGGGTCGGCAGACACATGCTACTCGGATCTGGGGGAGATAGTGTGAAACTCCGTGCGCGTTATGCTCTCCCGGTGAAACTCTTCGCTGTCTGTAGTGTTGGGCGATGCATGAACTATTGTTCTTTTTGAACGAATCTTTTAAGTGATCCGGTACGTCCGATTCATAACTGCGAGTGGATCGTTCACTTCGTTGTTTGATTTGCACATGCGCAAATGAATATGATCCGTGATCCATGACTTGAAAAGATCCGACCAGTACCTAGAGGTTCGTTCCTTGATTTGCGCATGCACAAATTAAACATGATCCGACTCGAAAAGATTCGTTCATTTGACTGAACGAGATCCGAAGAGCTGAATGTGAAAAAAGATCCGAACTTCCCACCGCTGTCAGGTGAAAAGAAGTGGCTGACGACTCCACATGCATCAAAGGAGGCATGTGGTGGTCTACATCCTCCCCAGGCCAGCAGAGGGGGCGGAGCAATGACCGCTAGGCAGAGGGGATTGGACATGTAAGATTGGGAGAAACATTCAAAAAATAAAGATAAAACCTTTTCATTTTCCTGTCCAGACTTTGGTAAAGGCTCTGATTTCATACTGATCTGGATTCATTCACTGGGCCTTTCTGGACTTTTTCCCTCTCCCATTGTTTTTGCAACTCCATACATAGAAGCTGCTGATGGGACTCAGCCCACAGAACAATGCACCAGATAGTAAACATGTTGTTTTTTGCAGATAATTCAATGCAAAGAGCGCTGCTGCTATTCCCCGATACAACGCGAGAGTGGGTTTGGACACTTAAGCCGGTCTGGGCGCGTCTTTGTGAAGCAGAGACACATGTATTATTAATGGAAAAACTGTGAATGTAGTGCTTCTTTTTCTTGTTTCAGCACGCATTTTTCCATTTGTCTGGTGATGCTAAATTTTTTAACGTTTTTCTCCACATTGCGTTGATGTTGCATATAATTAGTGACTTTGCAGCAATATCACTTCTGACACCGCCGTGTTCACACATTAGAATACTTCAGATAGGGAAAATTCAACTGGGAGAGCAGAGCCAAGAAAAGTACGAGAGCAATCTAAATATTATATGCAGTGCCCCGGAAAAGTGACAAAATCACTTGAATTAACAGAAAAGACGTGAAAGCTAATTGGAAAACTCTTGATTTATTTATACATGTTTAGAAAGCTCATCGTGTTTTCAAGAGCAGGATGCGCCCGCCGCCAACACGACATGGTATCCTACGCAGAAAAAGGGCAGGAAACGCTGAAGTGCATATTTGATTTATTTATTTTCACCCAGACGGATACTCAGAGCTTTATACAGATTTTGCCATTTGGAGGGTGAAATAATGGATGGGGCCGCTCATTCATTTTTAATCACTCCATGTTGTGTGAAGGGTAAACATGCTGTTTGAGATGTCTTTTCTCTGCTGAACTGTGTTTTCTCATTATGAGACTGTGCATCGGGAGCAAAAAGTAGTCACGAAAGTGCTTAAAGTGGATTGCAACAAGTCAGTGTGGGTGACTTTCCAATAACGCTTAATACTCCCAAAAGCCGCTCGTTTCCGCCGCCAATTTCAATAGGCACACAGCTCATAATCACACAATATACCACGTACACGAGAACATCGACGGCTGTCATTTTCCTTTCATTAATTTGCAGTATTTGATGTTCAGTGATCTGAGAGCCACGACATGGATCTCGCTTGACAGACCATCAACCCAAGGGAAAGTATTCTGCCGCTAATATGGAGCAACAGCTCTGGGTTTGGACCCAGACGCCAGCCCACAGATCCGCTGATAATTTGGAATCATTTTTAATAAGTCGTAATTACACAGAGGGTCTGATTGTGCTCTGCAGCCCTTGAAAATGAAATATGTTACATTGGGGCCTGATGGTAAAGGATATTGCTTGCCGTTCATACATAATTGAGCGATCTTGAATGTCAAACCAGTGGGAGAAAATGCAACAGAAGCAACAGTACACCTCACCACAAACTACACAACATCCTCTCCTATGTGAGCCGCCCGGCAGAGAGGAACATGTGTTATGTGGTGTACCAAAGTGCCCGAAGGAGGTGTACATTGACAGCTTTTGTATTCCAGAGTGTTTTTCCTAAACTGCTACTCATGAAGTCACTATTTTTACTTTCCCCCCGTGAATGGGTTTTGAAGAATTGCTGCGGTATTGGATGTAACCGGGCCACCTTGCCGGGACCGTGCCCTGTCCAAACCTGTATTCCCATTTGAATGGAATGTGCAAGTTCATTATCCTGTAATTTGCTGTGACTTCACTGCTGTAAACTGGAAAGGTTTTTTTTGCCCTCAAATTAGAAGAGCAGCTCGGAATGGATGATGAGCGATGTAAATTTGATCCTCCTCTTCTTTCTTCCTGCCTACCTGCCTCTCTGCCTGTCTGTCTGCCAGTCTGTCTGTCTGTCTGTCTGTCTGTCTGTCTATCTGCCTACCTGTCTATCTGTCTGTCTGCCTGCCTGTCTATCTGTCTGTCTGTCTACATGTCTGTCTGTCTGTCTGTCTGTCTATCTGCCTACCTGTCTATCTGTCTGTCTGCCTGTCTGTCTGTCTGTCTGTCTGTCTGTCTGTCTGTCTACCTGTCTGCCTGTCTGCCTGTCTGTCTGCCTGCCTCTCTGCCTGCCTGTTTGTCTGTGTGCCTGTCTGCCTGTCTGTCTGCCTGTCGCCCTGTCTGTCTGTCTGCCTGCCTCCCTGCCTCTCTGCCTGCCTGCCTGTCCGGTCTCTCTCTCTCTCTCTCTCTCTCACAGTGGAGGGTGGAGGTCTGGCAGGAGGAAGAGAGTTGTCTGTGAAGAGATAACCTGACTTTGTTAGTAAATGAAATACACTAGAGCGCTAGATGGAGGCTTTTTATTTCCTCTTCCTCTTCCGAGATAAATGACTCGCTGTCTCCTGAGCAAAGAGCCAGCTTTATATTTTTGACGTTTTTGCGTTTAATGTGTTGTATATTTTATACGGCCTATCTTTACGCGCGCCCTTTTTGCATTTTCTTTTAAAGCTCAAATGCCGTTATTGATGCCCTGCCTCCAGTACATTATGCATTATTTGTTAGTAAGTACCATTTTTGCATATTGACGGTAACAAGAAAATGCATGTATGGAAATTCTAATATAAATTGACTTATGTATAGAGGCCCAGATTCTGCCCGCTAAGCTCTTCTGCAAATAATATATAGTTCTTTATAGGGCTAATCCTGAGGAGCAGTCTTAAAGACTCCTAGAGAAAACAGCCCGGACCTTTAAGACTTTTATCTTATCTTATATAACAGGAATGACAGATTGTGCCTCTTTCTATGCTTTTATGCTTTGTTTCAAAAGGCCCAGGAAGCCGGAGAGAGATGCAAGAGGAGACAAAGGGTGATATTGATAAGGATGGAAGGTGCAGAGGAGTGTACTCCGATGTAATGCAGCTTTATGATGCCCTTTTTCATTTAGCATGAACGGTTTTTATGATTCCATCTCTCGGGTGGACGGGGAAGGAGGAGGACTGCCGAGGTTGAAACCGGGACAGAGGACAGAGCTGGAACATCTAGTCCGGAGGATAGGTGGCATATTGGAAGGAATTGTGCATTTGATGATACAAGCATGAGATTTGGCACTATTAGAGAATGCCCTAAGGAAGATTTTTGGCTATAGCGCCATCTCAGATTTGGTGGCCATTTTGGAAAATGGCCGCCAGCCGCCATCAGTTGCTATTTTACCAGTAGCTCAGGTTCTAGTCAAGTCAAGTCAATTTTTTTATATAGCACATTTACAACAGCTGTGGCTGAAACAAAGTGCTTTACAGATAAAAACATAAAGCATAGAAACATATATGCAGAACAAAACATAAAACAGCATAAAACATGAAATAGAATGGGATCTTCTATTTGCAAACGGTCTTTACAAAAGTTTGATTTAAAATAGGGGTAAGGGCCACCTAAGATCTTGATTCCGGTGGCTAATCCTACATTTGTAAGAATGAGGAATGCATTAGTACTATTTACAACATGCTAGCAACTACCTAACTACATATATGTGGCATTCAGGGAACTAAATAATAGTAAAATGGTAAAAATAGTTAAATAATGACATATCTCAAATATTATCTATTATAAATGAATACACTTTTCAGTGTATATTAATTAAATGTTACTTAAACAAGTAATGGCCGCCAAATCTGAGATGGCCCTATAGCCAAAAAACTTCCTCAGGGCTCTAACAGCCAAAGCTCATGCTTGTATCATCAAATGCACAATTATTCACCTATCTGCAGTACTAATATGAAAACACATCCACCATCAATGCAAGAAATCCCTCCATGTGAAGTGGAGTGCAACTGTGCAACTGTTTGATGATGAGCAGCTGGATGCAATGAACGTTATTCTGTTCAAGTACATTAACCAAGAATTTACCGCCTTTGCTTTTTCCCTTTGGAGGAATATTTTCTTACCTTTCTTAGAATATTGTCTTTCTTAAAATCAAGTCATCCTTTTTAAGATGTCTTCAATACATCTTAACGGGTCATAATGTCATATAGGTTATACAGTACATAGGGTGGAACAGCATGGGGATATGTGATTCCATTATAGATGGCATCCGTGCCCTCTCCCTTCAAACACAAATCATCACCTTCCTGTTACTTTATGCTAAAATACTGACGGTGTAATCCCAGTTTTTACTGCTCATGGTTTCTTTAGTAAACTGGCAGGGAAATCTCACTGAAACTGCATTCTTTACATTCTCACTACAGGGAAAGGAGACAGATTTGTGTTTGTTTTATATATATGTCAAAAAGATGCAAAGAAGGTGCACTCCCCGTGTGTGTTTCCTGACTTCCCCCATTGCCTTTCATAGTAAACCAGGAGGAAACTGAAACTGCATCCTTTACATTTTCTCATACAGTGACAGGAAGGTGGTGATTTATTGAATTTTCACGGCTTGCACTCAGATGTCATCCATAACTAAACTCCATATCCCATGCTTCCTGTGCTTGATTATTTTGATGGACTGTCTACCCTGCATGCGCATATCTCATAAAGAGGTGTTGGAGGGACATGATCTTGGCTTTGCGAGCAAGGAAAATAAAGGTTAAACAAGCTTGAAAGGGAAATATAGTTCAAGGCTTCAAACAGAACCTAGATACATTATTCTCTACTGACACTTGCAGACACAAGTTAGTCCCTCAGGATTCCACTGGGGAAAAAACGTAAAATATGTGGCAGACTTTGTGAAATCTGCAATCTGAAAATGGAATTTGCTGCAATATTCCGCAGACTGAAAACAGTGTCCTAATGTGACAATGTTTCTGACAAAATAATGGTTACATCGTTAAGTTGTACAGTTGTCATTGTCATTGTTAAAGGGAAACTTGGGGTTTTTTCAACATGGGCCCTGTTTTCATAAATGTTTCTGTATATGTGAGTGATGGATAAAACTATTGTTGAGGTGGCTCCAGTATTGAGCAGGACAGCAGCCTGCAGCCCAGCTCACTGTCTTCAACGTCAAAGTTTGCCCTATAAACGTGCTTTTCTTACACTGACAGGCTCAGATAGTTACAATAAGTGTCCGACAACATACTAGAAAGGAAAAATGAACGTATGTCTCTACCTTTTAGCTTGAGGTCGCTGTTTGTTGTGATCTGTGTACAAATCTCACCACGGTAGAAGTCTCGTTCCGAAATCTCGCGATATCTGTGAGCTTGAGGTCGCTGTTTGTTGTGATCTGTGTACAAATCTCACCACGGTAGAAGTCTCGTTCCGAAATCTCGCGATATCTGTTGCAAAACACCTGCGGGGGAAACAATCCTGTTACCTGACTGAGGTGAAGAGAGACGACCGAGGTGATGTTGTGATGGATTACCGAAGACTGTTACTTTAGTATTATATAAAAGGTTAAAAACAAAACCACCGGTGTTTTGCTACGATATCGCGAGATTTCGGAACGAGACTTCTACCGTGGTGAGATTTGTACACAGATCACAACAAACAGCGACCTCAAGCTAAAAGGTAGAGACAAACGTTCATTTCTCCTTTCTAGTATGTTGTCGGACACTTATTGTAACTATATGAGCCTGTCAGTGTGGGAAAACATGCATGTTTATAGGGTGAAATTTGATGGGAGCCACATGTTACAGTAGTTACAGGAGTGACAGTACTTTTGCACACTGTACAGAACAACTCGCCTCCATCCTCGTGTAACAGGATCAGATCTTTCTCTTTCAGCAGCGGATATGTTTCCCAATTTGAGATTTAGGAATTTGACGGAGAAATCGGTCCATGTCGAGGCTGTCAATGTCTTGTCAGTCAACTGAGCCCCCTAGTGGTGGTGATGTGGTACTACATTTCCTGCATGATTCTGCGGCTTGTTTACTATTCTGTGGATGGACCAGAATTCTGCTGTTTCCTGGAGGGACTGTAACAAGTGACCTGATATGGATGAGGTTATTATGCAGCAGTGTTCATTTTGGCAGCTATTTTAGATTTAGTCTTTGTCTTTAGATAAAAATGCTTAATAGTTTTAGTCACATTTTAGTCGAAACGAAAAGTCATTACATTTAAGTCAACTTTTAGTCATTACTTTTATAGTCAAAATGTTCTCTCTCTTTAAACTAATTCATCAGGTTAATACAGGAATTGAAAATTGGAATCAAGGTGACAGTATCAAGTGTTGAAATTCGTAAATCAGCGACCTGAGCCACAAACCACCAACTTTATACAGTAGTAATAGTCAGGACTGAGACAATCTGCACACGCCCCCTCCACCAATTCAACCAATCACAGGGCTGCATTGCTTTTGACAGACAGACGAGACGCACAATTGGGGGAAAATATCCTGCATGTTCAATGTCTGATAGCCACTAACTTATCTTAGTTTTCTTTTTCTTTTTATACACTGTAGCACTTTGAGATTCCTAATTATAAAGTGCAATATAAATACAATTTATTATTATTATTATTATTATTATTATTATTATTATTATTATTATTATTATTATTATTATTATTAACATTTTAGTCTCGTCTCGTTAACAAAAACAAAACATATATTTTGTCATATTTTTTATTATCAAAGTTCTATTTTTTAGCTCGTTAACGTCTTGTCTTAGTCATGGAAAAAAGGTTGTTGACGAACATTTTTCATCATAGTTTTCGTTAACGAAATTAACAGTGTTATGCAGTCAAACTCAAAGTCAAAATGACAATGCATGGACTTTTACAGGCTTTGTTTCTATAACTAACTAACTCACTCACTCACTCACTCACTCACTAACTAGACTTTTCATGTAAGGATGGACATAGTTACCATTGGAGGGCCTGTGACCATCACAGCACCGTGGATAGTGATTCTCTAGAATAGATCCCTGATTATAGGTCATAGATTTGCTTTAAAATAATAAAATATCTCCTATGTCTGTCAGAAAAGTGTCTGTGAATATAATGAAACTTTAAACCAAACTGGATTGACAAACAGTGAGGTTTTTTTTACCATGCTGACCTGTAACATGGATGCACAATGTGCCTCCAGAACAATCCTGCTACTGTCCATGACTACACTGACAAATGTGCTGTAGTATATCTACATCCACCTCATCCACTGGGATTGAGTTGAAGCAGAACGACTAATATGTTTCTCAATAAGGTAATACGGTAATTGTAATTGATTTGTGCTTTCCGTGGGTGGGGGGTGGGGGGCCTAGTGCACAATGCTAATATCTAGATGCATTTGGCATCTGATAAACCCCTATAAATCCTTTAACTCTGCACGTGAGTGGACCACAACTTTGAAACAGAGACACGAAAAAGGTTTGTAAAACATATTAGAGGAATGCTTTGGATGGACGACTTCCTTCATCCGACGCGTGCTTATCTCTGCTCTGTGATCCCAATACCGATACTGTCCTCTTCTGGGGAGCAGGTTGCAGGCCATCGGTCGTCCGTCTCTCAATGAGGTTTCGTGGTTTTATTCTCCGTGTCTCAGGCACATAAAGGCTTTATACGGGTGCTTACAGACAGACTCCCACAGAATCAGGCCTTTTGAATCTGTTTAAATGATTTTAAAGGCGGAGTCGAGGGTTATGATTCCCTGATTTATTGCTTCTCCCTCTTACTTCAGATTGATGCTTTGCTTTTCTGTGCCTTCCTGCTTTTATGGCGTCATCTTGTGTCCAAAGACGTGGGCCTTCTCCAATAAAGAGCCTTTTAACTTTGCTCGTGTTTCTATAAACAAAGGATGAAAAATTGTTTTAAAACCATATGTAGATTCATTATATTTCTAGAGTGTCCCACGTGTGTGTAAAGCAGTGGAAAATCTCACTATTCATGTGTTCATAAAACAATATAATAGAGGAAGAAACTCTAAACAGATGCTTTATCACTGGTAATTTATGTGTCCGTCTCCTTGAGGCTTTCAACGAGGGACAGCCAATCACATTATTTCACGCTACTGTATTAAGACTCATGCCAGCGAGGAAAACGTTCCGAACCACCCCGTCCTGCATGTCATAAGTGTCGCACTGCGTTGTTGTCTGAACAAAGACACGGCCTGAAAACAAGAAAGAGTTAGGGGGACAGGTTAGGCACAGCGAAAGACATCCATTTTAATTAAATGTTACACAGTCCCAACTCTCAGACCTTAATACAAGTCGGCTTACTGCAAAGATCTCATTGAGGACAAACAAGATGACTGCATCTTTCTCTTAACTATCACCCGCCGCCGCCGCGGAGCGCCCTGTGATACGGAGCTGTAAAATGACTGATGTTTGTAAAAAGCGACATTTCTGCCCAGTAAGCACTTCCACGGGGACGCTCTCCAGTTTTTATGTGCGGGTTCATAAACTCCCATCCTAATGCACCCTGACACTCTGTTTTGATATCATTACAGCATTATACTCGTCCTTTTTTTTGAGTGAAAAAACGCCAGTACTTAGAAAGTCGAAATTCATAAATAAATTTATGTCAAACTGCACTTAATATTGATTTTGTTAGTGTACAGATTCAATAATAAGGTACCGAGTGCATGAATATTTAAATATAATCTTCATTTCTGCATCTCCTAATGGCCTCTTCTCCTCTACACTCAATTTAAACACAATTTGGAAACTATAATGTATTGAAAATGACTGGAATTCAGCAATAAATCATTGCAGGGATACTGTGGGCCTTTTATAAGATAGTCCAATATTAGTCCCCGGGGGCATCCGCACAATTAGATTTCTGTTTTTAAACTTCACAATTATCATCCCAACTATCGTTTCACCAGAAAGTGTTGTCTCCTTTTTCAAATCCCCCTGTAGGGATTGAGCGACGCCTAAATGGACTGCACAACAAAGAGCCTAACCGGGGATGTCAAAGGTCAAATTACAGACAGTAAACTATGATCTCAGCACACCACAAACCATGCAAACGATCTCCGCCATGTTGTCCGTTTTCTGGAAACTCAGCAACCTATAGTCAGTTATTGTTAACAGCTAATGGATAAAAGTAAAAGAATAAGAGTGGTGCGTAGTTCAAGGCAGCAGTCCAAGCTAGCGTAAATGAATGAACAAAACCCTCTAATAGGCATGTGGAGCCAGGGCGTGCGATCCATACGATGGTTATCAATAATTCATCCTCGGCTTTGGCCTTTTGGGAGACATTAAGGTAATATGAAGAGCAGTCAGTCCAAATGGTTTGCAAATCCCTTTTAAAACAGGACGCACGCTATCGTTTACCTGATTTCCGTACAAGTAGCAACTTTATTGTGAGGCTAAGTGGTTTAGATAAGCACAATCAAAGACACTCGATGACAACGCGGCCAAAGACTCAGGCCTGATAACGTTGTCAAACCGTGGACCGTGTTTACTGAAGGTCGGTTACCTCTGCAGCAGCAAACACAGCAGAGTTCAATGAGCAGATAGAGCTCAGTCCCCTTTCAAACGTGGGACAAACCGCAGCTCATATGGGCTTCACACTCCTCCACATTGACGGCTGATAGTGGTTTGTTGTTGGAACTTCCTCTAACACCGTGGTCCTGCAGCCCATGTGGTTCTGGTTCCTCAGGCCACAGCTCGTTGTCTTCGCTCGCCCTCTTTTCAGATACATTTGTATTTGTCCCAGCATTGCACCGGGCATATGGATGCGATTTGTTGAAGACAGAGGCTCCCATTTACACGCACAAATAGATGCCACATGATAAAAGTCGATAAAAGCCGATAAAAGGCATTAATAGAAAAAGTGGTGTGGAGGAATGTTTATACTTTGATGTGTTTTATTATTCTAATGTGTTTTATCTTGTTTACATTTTAGACTGTACAGTACTTCTTCAATATGCTGTATTGTGTATAATTGTAGACTATTCATATGTGATATATTTTGTTTTATTGTAGTTTAGTGAAACTCCTAAGCTGTGTGGCTGCAGATCTCATTGTATCTGTTGTATCTATCATCATCCCATATTTCCCATCATGCCTTTCACCTGCGGGAGATCCCAATGAGGTCACTTCCTGTGTCTATATAGTCTAAGGCTGTGTGCTATGGAAAGCCGTTTTAACATTTAATCAAAACAATTGATACAGCAGGATTGGTCAGTTGAATTTTGATATCAAAATTGGGAAACTTGATATCAAAATAGAGGGCTTTCACAGCGCGTCATCAAACTGAAGGCCCACCCCCCGCGGCCATCTTGGAGATATTGCATGTAAACAACAGCCTACTGAACCGAACTCGCAACTGCTCCTGATTATTGTCGCTCAAAATGGTTAATTATTGCCGTGTTTTTGGCTGTACTAATCGGTCGGACCGGGAAAAACATTTGGAGTATTACAGATTGCC
>CABFOS010146639.1:376-12580 GCA_900660315.1 Diretmoides pauciradiatus
TACCGCTTAGCACCAGCCCAGGTGATTGCCCTCTGGCAGCAAACTTAGTTCCCCAGGGGGACATCTCTGGGAGGAGATGGACCACTGACAGGGTAGTAACGGGGCACCACGGGAAGGTGTTTGCTCTGCCCCCCAATTACTCAGAATGTAATGACAGAACAACGGTATGTAAATTATTAATATATATTTTACATTTGTGGGACTGTCTTTCCTCTGTCATCATGTATAGTCTCTGCTCTCCATAAGTTGTCTGTGTAACTGTGGGACCAGAGCGTCTGTGCGCACTGACCTGTCTGTGAGCGTAACTGACCAGAGGGTCTGTGGCGTAACTGACCGTTAAACGTTACAGCAGATTTTCAGTTTGCCATCAATTTTCGTAAAACTGCTAATTTACTAAATCTACACAGTTAATTGTTTCTCTACAATATTCACTCCTCATGACAGTAAAATAGGTCATTCTAAGCCAATTTACTGCAGTAATTATTCTCTAAATCATTAGAAAATGAGGTTAACACCCAATCGTGCATGAGGGGAAAAAATACCGTCATATACCGTGAAACCGAAATTTTTTGAAAAATACCGTGATATAAATTTTGGGTCATACCGCCCAACATTGGTATTGTGTACTGTAGTCCAGAAAATAAAAACAATTACAGTTACACTATGTGATCTAGAAACGTATTCTGCTATTGCACTCATTGTAGGATAAGTCCAATGAAGCTTTTTGTCAACTCTTAATTACAAACTTAATTTGTATGCAGTTCAGATTGGTGTGAGGGAAAATGTAAAAAGACTTCGCTTGCACAGTCAAAAACAGCTCACACTCATGTATCCTCTCTCAAGTCAAACTGACATGGATAATGGTTATGCTTTATTGAGATTTTAATATTGTTTTCCTTCTTGCTCCATGGCCCAGTTTAGAGACTGCTCCTTGTCCTACTTTCTTGTAAACACTTTTTGAAACACCGGGGTTCATCCATATCTCGAAAATGCATCTCCCGCTGCTCTTAAATACACATAAATACACTGTAGTGGAAAAAAACACAAACAAAATGTGTGTCATGTGATGTCCCTGCTTGTTTGCAGATGAAGTTGCTGAACCTTTACATCAAGAGGGCGCAGACGACCAACAGCAATAGCAGCAGTTCCTCAGATGTCTCCTCTCACAGTTAATGGAGGGAGGTGTCGGTTGGCGTCACATCCGTCCGAGACGTAGCCGTGCCTCTTCCAGACTCCTCCTTCACCACCCCGACCCATCTCAATCTCTCCTCAGCATCATAACTCAAGCTCCTCAAGCGCTCTTCTTCTCTTTAGGCGACCTGCTGACAGTCATTTAGTTCCTCCCCCCGCTTTACTCCGGAATGTTTTGAATGTAAGTGAGGCTTGGTTTTAGAGGAGGGGGAGGGGCTAGCGTGCGTTTGGACATTTCTGTTGTCTTTAAACAAGAGCCGCATTTTCTTCTTCTTCCTCGGATCCCAAAACCCTGCACCCATTCTCGTTTGTGCCGCCACACTTTGTGAACGGAAGCCTGTTGTTCTCTGAGCCCTGAGACAAGGTGGAGTAAGGAGCTCGCCACAGAGTCCAGACATGACGCCCTGAAATTTAATTGAAATTGAATCAAATTTGAGGAAGTGCAATTGTACAAGGGGACACACTAAAGGAATTTCTTTGTCAAAATGATTTCAGTTAGGGATGAAATATCATTTGGCTGGCCCAGTGATGGTAAGAAACCCACAGGATTTGAGGTGAAGTCTGGTTTGGGGAACATGAAAACCAAATATTCTAAGATTAAAAAGTAATTAAAAAAACTCCTATGTGATGGAACAATGTGACAGAAAAATATAAAGTACTGTATGAGCATTTTTAGTTTACATTTCAAGTTTGTCAATCATTGCAATGGGTCGTGGAAACCGGTGCACGGGAATGTTTCTTATTAAATGCTGATTGTTTTGACCCTTTTAATGAGATTGTTCCACTCAAAAAGCTGACAACTTTCTGAAGAATCATTTCTCCACAACAAAATTGACAATCTTTGGGAATATTTGTAGATCTTTATTTTGAGGTACAGAAGTTATGATGAATCCATTGTCAACTTTACAGTTAAATCATTTTCAAAGCTCCCATTTGAAATTGATAAGCCACAACTAGCGAACGGACAGGGCTGAATTCGAGCCTGACCCTCTATTATCATCGTGTTGCCTGTAATTTCAGACAATGAATGACCCCGCATTGAGCTTGAAAACATAAATGGCGTGTCATGTTATCAGTCAAAACATTGTACAAGTGCAAAGTATGCAGTTGTTTTACTTCATCCTGCTCTCATAAACAGAACACCCCCTTCTGGTTGCGTGGCCAATATCTGGCACCTGTAAATCTGAGATGTTGCTGCTCAATTGAAGTGTGACTTTGTCCGAAGAGTCTTGATTTGTAAATACTGCAAATGCTTCCTGGCTCGGTGTCGGGAGCGAGACCAGCGATCCGAGACAGCTGAAAGACATTACCAGGCCTTTTTCATTTACCACACACCAATGTTTCTCGACCGGGACTGCGGAGAGTGAATGGGATGTACAGCACTGTAGCTCTTGGCTCTCGAAAATGTGAAACCACATAGTTTTAACAGGAAAATGGACCCCAATGGTGTTCTTGACCCACGATGATACAGTATTAGTTAGTATCTACTCACTTTCCCCTTCACGTAACTACAGCTTCTGCAATAACCGCAAAAAAATAAACACAAATTAAAAGTATTTTGTACATAAACTTTTTTGGTCACTGCTTTGCAAATTTTACATAACGACAAAAAAAAGAAGAGAAAATGTTGACTATCTCACTTTCTTGCATGTAATCAGCGGCACACGCTCAACTTTGTGCTGTTTTGATGGGCCCGGTTTTTTGGCTGTTGAAGTGCACTTGTAGCATCATCAGATTACTCATCTCTGATTTATTGTTTCAGGACAGGAGGTAGCTATATTAATCATGGTCATATGAAAAAAGGTACATTATGGAGCACCGACTTGTCAGAATACACCATTCTCAGAAGGTCAAATAGTCACTGCAAGTCTTCAGGCTGGGTATTGAAAAACTACACCTCTTAGCACCGAGTGATTTTGGGATCAGCATCAAGTTTCAAAAGGTATCCCAAAAAAAAGGTTCCCGTACTCACATCAGAGACCCCTGAATGGGAATGTTTTCAGCCAGGGACCCCGATCTGATGAGATTTTTGTTGTTTTAATTGTAGAACTAGTATAAAATTTGAAGCATCAGAAATTGTTATCGTTGCTGAAAAAAATGTCCAACAATACCCAGCGCTATACTCTGCAGCATGCCTGTCTGTGTCCTACCAACAGTTTCAAATCAGCAACTAGATTTGTTCTTGAATGGGGCCACTCTCCAGGCAAATCTGTCGTTGGTGTAAGGGGAAAGTTTACCGGTCACCACGTTTTGATCTGCTGGTAGCAAAATTGTCCTGCAGATAATCTGTTGATACGTTGCTGGTCACTATAAAGAAACACGACGGTATTCCTTGCAAACTGTTCACTATGCATGTTACAATTTGTCTTTCTTTTGTCTCGTTCGGTCGTGTAATATTCACATCTGTATTTATATATTTGTTTTATTTTATTTTATTTTATTTTATTGTTTTTCATGAAAAAATGTACAGAAGGGTTTTGTTAACATCCACCTGTGATAGATTTGCAACAGTGTAAAAAAAGAAGAAGTTTGCTCTAGAAATAAACAGACATGAGAGTTGACCTGGCTGTTTTCTGGTTATTCAGTCCAGATTGTAAAATTGTCATTTAACATTTAACAAGTCATTTAATCTTGTAGTCTTACAATATTAAGTTAAAACAGATACAACATATGCATAAGAAATTCATTTTAGTTTCAATCCAACATTTTTCAAGGACCTTCTTGAAAAACAGTAAAAAATAATAATAATTAAAAGATCACTGATAAAAGAAAAAACTTACAAGTGAAGCTGCATTGGAAACAAGTGAAAACATTGCACCTCATTGGCATTATTCTCTTTTCAAAAAGAATAGTTTAAAAGTGAGTGAAAGATTAAATGAAGAAAAGGATGTTGTGCAGGTGAGGCTGTGTTTCATTTAGCTATACTTGCACAGGGCTGTTGGCGGCATCGGTATGTAGTACTGCTGACCAGTCGTCCTTACACGCTCATCAGAGTGCTGAGGTGTGCTTAGCTGCTCTGTATAAACATTAACCTGGTCAGACTTTGAGTTGACCCTCTCCTCCATCCAACACCTATTGCCGTGGTCAGTTTACTTGTGCCTGTTTTCATTTAAATGTGCAAACTGGGACCAAATTGTCTTCAGTATGACAGATATTTTACCCCCCACCACCACACACACACCAAAGTTATTTTGCTGGTAACCTTTCTTGAATACTGAGCCACTCTCAATTGACTGACATTTTTTAGATATTTTAATTGTAAAATTCAAGAGCAGTTAATGACTTTTCTCATACTCACTTTCTCTATTGTTTTGTATATAAGAGTTTCAAAATCACATAAGGAAACAGAGGTTTTTATATGCACCCCCTTCAAGCTTGTTGGCCTTCTCTTCCACTGGCCTTTCTAGTGTTAAATTCACCTCCAAACATCATTACCCTAAGTGAGTTTAAAGTCTAGCTTTAGTGCCATATTGTTGGCAGTGTCAACAACTGGTCAAGAGAAGCTGCTATTAGTGCATCAGTCCAGCTGGATGTTGGTAGTGGGAGGTGTGTCTGGTCTCTCCGCCTCTCTTAAGGTCATCCAAGGTATGCTAATGTGAGTCCCGCTGACATCACTGGGAGAATATAAGACCAGTCAACAGGGTTTGGCAGCAAACCTCTCTGACTTCACACCAGAGTAAGCCAGCAGGCGTGAAACCCCTCCTGCCTCTACGTTTTCCTGGGATACAAGAAGACGCTGCACTGGAAAACATGCTGTTCTGCCACTCACAGCCTGAATCCTACCACCAGCATTCTGCTAGTTATATTAGGTAAGGCAAGTCTCATGGTGAGGTGTTTGTGTGTGTTTCAGAAACCTGTGGATTTCAGGCACTTGGGTCTAGGAAGGTTATTGCTACGACAGATTGAAACTACATTTCAGTGTGAAGTATTAATGTCAAACAACTTTATTTTGAACTGCTGATTGTGTTGTTTTTTACAGTAATATTGCATCTGATAACTCACACTTCAAACAGTCCATTTGTCATTTCAATGGTTCATTTATAAATGCATTCAAAATTGGAGAGACCACAAATGTTCTGTCTTTACTAGTAATCTTTTGAATGGTGCCAGAGAAGCAGCTTGAGCCCTACTGTACGTTTTGATCACTGCTGCTACATGGTGACGGTGTAGCACCTTTGCTCCTGAGATGAAACGATTAGATTAAAGGGCAAGTGCCTCCTCTTATGGCTTCCCTGATAAACCAACTCCTTTCTCTGCTTCTCGTCTCTTTCAGAGAGGCCTTGGCGCCTTTCCTGAAAAATGAAGAAGCGCGGCACATGGCGGACAATGGCGCCAAGAGGACCCCATTCCAGTATGTTCTCTGTGCAGCCACCTCACCGGCTGTGAAACAGCAAGAAGAGACTCTCACTTATCTCAACCAAGGTAGCTATCTCTCCTCCTAGTTGGCTGTCTACGTTGTCTAAATGGACCGGAGCTCATTTTGTTGCATGTAGGCCCAACGACAGGGTTAGACTCACTTCAAATCAAACAACTATCCTAATACTCTCTTCACATTATGTGCTTTATATGGCATTACAACCCTAAGGCTTAGGCTGAGTCTAATGATAAACATGTTTTAAAGGGGAATAACTAATAAGAATTGATATATTCCTATGGTTTGGGGTCCTGCAGTTAACAATAACAACTCTCTCCCAAAGCCAGAAACTAGAGAGCAAAGATTCAAACCTGCGATGACATCAAGATGTAAAACCTGGAGTTGTTCAATAGACTGTTAATAAGAACCAGGTGTTGTGAGCCCAGAGAATGTGTTTTTAATCGCCAAGAGTTTTATGCTAGAAGTGTTGGCAGTTCTGAACCCGAAAACAAAAAACTAAATGATTTGCAGAGATTCCCACCTTTGATGCTCTCAAATGTTTATATTTTGATGACATCAGAGATTCAAGTCTTAGATCTCTGGTTTCCGTCTTTGGTAAAGTTGTTAATGGTCACAGATATGGGCTGGACTTTTCTGGACCATAGGAATGGTTCATTTGCTCAGTGGTATTCCCCCGTCAGTTAACGTACACGATTATGACATTATGCCCATCATTAGTTTGTCAGTGCACCATGAGCTCTTCTTCCATGGGTGTGAATTTGTCTCACTTTGATCTTCTCATCTAATGTTTCCCTCCTTTTTTCTCCTGCTTTCCTCCTACTTTCTTCTTCTATTTCACATTATTCTTAACCACTGGATTTAACCCCTCTAATTGTTTTTGTGTCTATTGTTAAACTGTGACATCATTTTATTTGTGCTTTATTCATCCTGCAAGTTTGCCCCACTTGGTTATTTGCTGTAATTTGTTTGGATTGAATTCTAGTCTAGAGTATGGAAGTTCCTTAGTTATTTAGTTACTTCGTTACATACTTAGTGCAAGTTAATCTAGTACTGTATCTCAAAATCAATAGGATTGAAAGATAAACTAATTAAGGAAGTCCACTTAGACATCACAGGTAACATCTGGCCTGGTAGCAACTTCAGTTACATTGCCATGGTATAGATGACATGCCTGGTGAATACGAATGAATTGCCATCAGGTTCTGTAGTTTATTTTTATTACTTTTATTTGCTGAGATCATTGACAGCTAGTCTTCTTAGAGTCCATCAGTAGCTGTTTTTATGATATTGCCTTGTAATACTGAGTGGCACTGGCAGAATTTCATGCATTATAATAAATTAACATGCAGATATATAAAGGTTTTGTAGGGGCTGGCCTAGACATTTGGCTTTAAAAAAAGGATTTTAATTTGACTCAATTTCTATCCCCACTGCCCTTCTTTTCTGATTGACTGATTTCCCATTTTTCATTTTTAATCAGGTTTGTTTTAATGTTTTAAAATGTAGGTCAGTCCTACGAAATCCGTATGCTTAACAGAAAACTAGTGGAGTATACAGATATAAGCAGCAAATATGTAAAGGTAGGTTAAAGGTATTGTGTATGTCTTGTTTTTTGACTTTCATGTGACCTTTTCCTCTTTCTTCTCTTATCTGTTTATATGTGTCCATTTCCTGGGGTGTCACAGGTTCCTCAACCCTCCCTTCCACTTCAGGGGTGGGGTGCCGTTCTTGGAGACCTTGGTACTATCACCCATTTCTCCCTCTGTCCTAGATATTACACACTTAAAAACACACAACCCACTTCGGCTTTACACTTTCACCATGCACACACACACTCTTACATCGACTTTGCTCTCTTATTTTTCCATTTTGGTTCGTCTTAACATGCCATTCTGCTTTTGTCTATACTACTGGGACTTATTCATAAAGACCTGGACATCTTTACACTTGATTGAAATAATGTATTGCTTGTTTCTTTTTTCAGATGTGAAAATGCACATTTCAATACAGGGAAAGGGAATAATGACACTTATAGTCATTGGTTTTAAGTTTTCATTGGTTTGCTTTTTATTTAAAAGTAAGAATTGTGTTTCATTATTTGAAATAAAAACAAGTGGTATATTCAAGATGCCATTGGTTTATGAATAAAACCCATTATTGTTGCTATCATATTACTTTTATTTACATCATGCAGGTTGTTTTGACTTGTTGAGCTTTTTAAAGTGTTACCAACTACATTTCAGATGGGTTTCAAAAGAGACTCAAGTAATAATCAGTAACATTTTCATAAAAATGAATTTCAAATTTGCTACATTCTATCGCTGATTGATAACAACACAAGTGATCCAACCTCTACCCAGTTCATGAAAGCTTTTACATTTGCTTGGTAGGTCTTTCCTAGGAAAACAGGACAGGGAGTCATGCATTTTACATACAGTAAAGCAGTTTGTGGGGAATAAACAGAAGATCTGTGTAGTTAGCATGAGCGGTGATAGCCACCGTGGCTGAGCAGACAAAGAAAAGAGAGCCACCTACAGAAACTCAAACTTCACAGTATTGGAGACGCTGTTTGATTGACAGGTGATCTCAGCGAGAAACACCACAGTAATGAGCGCTGAGCACCAAAGATGTCTGCAAAATAAAATAAACTAGAAATGGTGCTCAGAGAGCACAGACCTCCGCCCCTGAATGCAATTGGCTCTGTGTGAGCCGTCATCCATCTGTTAAGTCTGTTTTGCATGATGTGTGGGTTTTGTGCAAACGGCTCGTGGCCGTGTTTGGGCGGCTCGTGGACCCGCCCCGTGATTCGGATCAGCTCCAAAATGTAATGGGTTCTAAGTGGGGCCCTGCTACACCCTGAAAATCGGTGCAGTAGTTTTTGCGTAATCCTGCACAAATACAAACGAACGAACAAACGCACGAACAAACGCCACCGAAAACATTACCTCTGGCCCTGCGCTGTCTCTGGGGCGGAGGTAAAAACAAGAATGTTTGTCACTCAACACACAGAATAAAGAGAAGTCATTGAGCTAAATATTGAGTCCACCCAGTAGAGATGTCTTTGTTATCAGGCTGCTATTGGTTGGTACCATCATGTTAGCTGTAGCAGCCTGGCTACACAAGAATGGGACAGGTGGCATCTATACAAACACATGACGCGCCGAGTCCGGGGCCCCTTGAGTCCCGGCAGTCAGTCAGGCATGAGCCTCCCTCCAATAGGCCCAGTGGTACATGTCTTTACAGGTTGTTAATTTTATGATTTGTTTTATGCCCTGGCAGGACTTAAAAGGTTGTCATTAACCAAATGCCTAGACAGGGATCGAATTTTTGCTTTGGTTTATGGAGAGATTTATGAATGATGTAGTCTACATCACCATGAAGTGGATCAAGCAGCTAGTTAGTCTACCATGTTAACACTTCAAACAACGCCCACTTATTCCTCAAGTCAACATGCAGACATAGGACATGGGTTTTCTTGAAAGAATGATTTTTTTTCTTTGTTATGGGGAAAGTTACTGTCAGTACTGCTTTTCGCAATCATCACCAAATGTCTAAATGTAGCTCATTGATGTTGGACCCTCTTCCTCACGGGAATATGTGGATGTTCCTTTAAAGTGTGACTTTGATGGGCAGAAACAGAGATGAAATTCACTGTGAATTTCCAACTCTAGAGCGTTGCCTGATGAAACTGCCTCAGTAGGTTTTAAGGAATGACGGTAGCCTTTCGCACTTTGCCCAACAGTCCGGCTGTTTGGCCTTTTGCGAGCTGCCTCTGTGAAGTTGCTGTATTTCACCCTAACGCCTGATCCTGCCTGTTCACAGAGCATTGTGCGAGTGGTGTTTCACGACCGTCGGCTGCAGTACATGGAGCACCAGCAGCTGGAGGGATGGAGGTGGAACAGGCCTGGAGACCGAATCCTGGATATTGGTGAGTGTGCTTCCACCGGCATTTCATTGGGAATCATTGCCCCTAAGCCTGTCGGTGTTCATGCCTTGCCTCTACCCATTGAGCTGTACTGGACCACCAGCTGTTTCTGCACTGGTTTCAAACAGCTACATAAAAAATCGTCTGTAAAAACTGCCATGAAATTGTATTTTCTTTGCACAATTTAATTTTAATTTTAATAATATTTATTGTGTGATCATGTTTTATGTGTGCAAAATAATCCCTTATTTATCCCTTATATGGTGTGAACATATGTAACTTCACCCACCCCAAAGCTGTGTTTTAGTCAACGTTCCTGGTTAAATAAAAAGGTTGACTTACTGATTATTTTCAGATATCCCACTGTCGGTAGGGATAGCTGAACCTCGTGCACACCCTTTGCAGCTCAACACCATCGAGTTCCTCTGGGATCCTGTCAAGAACGCTTCCGTTTTCATCCAGGTACAAACACGTTCTGACCAACCTCTCTTCTCATACCTGTTTATATGTATACACACGTGTAATGTCTGAGATGTTTATACACATGTGACAGACTTCAAGTTGGTTCTCCTCTCTTCTCAGGTCAACTGCATCAGCACTGAGTTCACCCCCAGGAAGCACGGCGGGGAGAAGGGGGTGCCATTTCGTATCCAGGTGGACACTTTCACCCAGAAGGGACATGGTGAATACATGGAGCATATCCATTCATCCAGCTGCCAGGTCAAAGTCTTCAAGGTACATTCATCCCTTTCAAATTTAAATACAGGACGAAATGTGTTAATCTAAACCTGTCCAGAATTTAGGTAGTTTGGAGCGAATTAAAGTGTAAATGTAATGCCATTTTGAATTGAGTCTGTTTTAGATATGAAATCTGAATGCAAACACATTCTGCAGTGCTCTGTATAGTCTTATTTGCAGGTAAAATCCTTCAAGTCACTTTCTGACAACTGTGCACAATGCATAGCTGTGCATATGCTTTTCATTATGTCTGTTGGGTAGTTGGTTCTGGTTTGAAGTTGATCTATAGTCTGGTTATACTGGACTCGCAAAACTGCCACTGTAACAAAATTAAACTTTATGTATGACATGCATTTATGTTTTATTTGCTGTAACTTTTTTTCTGAAAGCCAAAAGGAGCTGATCGCAAACTGAAGACAGATCAGGAAAAGATTGACAAAAAGGTCCTTCAAGACAGAGAAAAGTATCAACCATCCCATGAGACCACCATGCTGACAGAGGTGAGACAGGTTATGTAACTCCTCTGGCCTTATTGCATAACAGAAGATTTGAGGAGAACCTTTGTTTTCATTTCCCTATTTGTCGATCCCACTGTGGGATATCTGGATGTTTATCTAATGTCATCAGCACTTAACCTATACAATCATTAAGCTATATGTTGATGCGCTGCATGGTCCTGCTAGTATCAGGGTTCCTACTGTCATGAAAAACTTGGAAAAGTCATGAAATTAAAAAAAATCCAGGCATGGAAAAGTTAAAATGGAAAATGGATCATGTGCATATAGTTTTGGAAATGTCATGTAGATTTTTGAAAACAGGTAGAGGGCTGGAATGCCTCATAGCTTTTTGGTTCTTCAGACAAAAGGCACCCCAAAAAATTTGTTAAAAACCCTTAATTGTTAGTTGGCTAGTCGTACTTCAAAGTTTATGCCCAGTGATTTTTGGCCCCAGGGCCTTCATCCTGATGGGGTGTAAATTCGGGGGTATAAATTTTTATGGGCATGTAAATTTGTTGATAGTCCTTTTTTCTAACCAGTGAAATGTTTAATGTCTGCTTCATTGGCTGCTCATTGATCCACTTACCTTTATACGAACTCAAATCAGAAATGTTCTGATCATCCTAAGTGACATTCAGATCAGCTATTGCAACATACACACAACATCCATCCATCCATTATCTACCGCAACATACACACAACAGACTTTGACAAATATTGGTCACGCAAAAGATAAACCGATTGACAAATTCTTCTCATCTTCCTCGGCTCTCCTGCATGCAGTGCATTTCAAAAGCATTGAGGTTGTTAGTAACGAGCTGATAGTACATCACCACACTATGTTAATGTGTTCCTTTGGATCGCTCATTTCTTGCCGATCTATTTATAAGTGTCTTTTTTAACCGTTCTGCTGGTGTCTGTCAATAATTGGGATTGTTAATGCACCAGTGGAATGACTCAGCTGTGTCTGCTTTAACTATAACCTGGTTTGTTAGTCAACTGGAGGTAAACAAACCAGATCAGGGCTAAAGAAAGGGACAAGTATGTTCTTAGAAAGTGTGATTACATGTATACAGCTATACTGTGCAGTGTTTCCAGACTGTGAGTTTGATTTGATTTTTGTGCCTGTAATCATAGTTGTCACATTGTTTTAATGGTTGGATATCTTATTATGGAATGAAAATATGCTCTGGGTCAATTTTCCTGGTTGAATAATGGCTAAAAAATAGGCAGACGTAAAAAATGCATCAAGTATATCTAGTGTTTTTGTCTCTCTCTCACTCCCAGTGTTCCCCCTGGCCTGATGCCCTGAACCTCAGCAGCAGCAGCAGCACTCCATCCCCAGTCTACAACAGCTCACCAACCTCCTGTAGTTTCACAGATGGGTGAGTGGCAGTGGCGGTTCCAGGGAGGGGCCGTGGGGGTGGGGGGCAGTGCCTCTTTGACATGAAGCTTGGATCCCCCCCCCCCCGGGGCCC
>CABFOS010146651.1:0-10128 GCA_900660315.1 Diretmoides pauciradiatus
TAAAATTTTGACTTTTCCCCCCAAATTTTATGTTTGTTTCTTGAAATGTTACTTTTTCCTCAAAATGTTATTATTTCTTTCTCAAATTTATTGACTTTTTTCCCTCAAAATGTTACAACTTTTTTGCTAAATATTGCAACTTTGTTCATGTTATTTTACAACTTTTTTCTAGAAACATTTTCTCGAAATTCTCAAAATGTATATTACATACAGTCAATAGTCAATGCAAAGATGATGAATAGACGAATACCCGCTGAAAATGTACTACTTTTTTCCAGATTTTTAAAAACTTTTTTTTAAATTTTACCACTTTTTTTCTAGAAGTTTTTAACACACTTTTTAAAAACTTTTTTTACCACCAATTAATACCACAATTTTATTATTGTTATTATTTATTTATTTTCAGATTATTATTTTTTTTCACCAGAAATTTCTCTAATTTTTTTCCAAACATTCACACCATTGGCCCTAATTTGAATGTACATTGACTAAGAAGTATTTGTGTATTTCTGGTGCTTGTTTCAACATTATGTCATATAGGGGTCCGTGGTAAAATTTGTGTCAGTTTAGGGGTCATTGATGTGAAAAGTTTGAGAACCACTGTAGGCCTACTAGGCTACATCTTTGCTGACATACAACTAAAAAAGTTTAGTATCCAAAATGGTTCTAAACGAGCAAAGCACTAAAATTTCAAGTTTAAATTTAAAAAGCTGAATCATTTTTGTATTTTACTTCTAAGTGTGTTTTCTGTATAGTACCACACTGCCGCATGTGGTTCCCAGTGGTTCTCTGCCTTTAGGTTACCTCAGGGTTATTCTGGAAACCCTCATCCATTCCCTACAGGAGACACAATGCTTTCTAGACGGATGTCTCTACACAAAGCCCACTCCATTCCCAACAATAATGCACTTTGATTGCATTGCGATTCTGCAGATTTAAATCAGGGAAGAAACATTGTCGCAGTCATTCCGGTAAAGAACGGGGAAACTTAGAGGGTGCTGCCCATTTTGTTCTCACTGAATTACGATGTCGCCGAGCAATCTTTCAATTCAATCCAATGATGAGTATTACCACTTGCTCAATCACTGGGATAAAGGCATGGGGTCACCTTTAATGTTGTGCAACAAAAGACCATCCTTAAAGGTCTGCTGAGCTACTGAAGTTGGTTCAGCACCATAGACTCGCCGCTGCAATGAGAAATCCTTTTTATGTCAGGAAGCTCGGCCTGATTGAATTCCTTTGCGTATCAGTGAATGGATCAAGTTAGAAAGGGGAGCAGATTTGTGCTTGTGATAAACTGTAGCCTCTGCTGAGCCGAGGATTTACTGCAGGCCATGTTGATGAAATCCACTCCTCTGCAGTGTGTACTGTGTAGCCGGTATGGTATCTTTAACAACCATGCATAATCCAGATACAGACACTTATAACGCTTACAAATTAACAGCTCAGGTGTTGCAAATAATTAATGCTTTCCATTGTGCCACCAATCAAGTCCTGCTAAGCAAATGAGTCAAATTAAGCAATTGAGATGCTTATTATGCTTAGGCGGGGTATTAGCACTTTATTTAATTTAACTGTAATAGAAACAGTTGCAAAAGTTAGTAGTTTGCAGTTATTAAGCTCACTGTTTTAACTGTCTATAGCATATCTCTGGTATAGTATGACAGACATTGTGTTCTGAAACCAATTGCTTCCTATGGACACAACAGTAAAACCCCTCACCTTTATTGGCACCGTTTATACCTCAATTGCCCCTACTGATGGTATCGAGCAATAACTGTACTGGATTTACAGTGGCAGTCCTGCACTCTGTCTCTTTCTGTCCTTAGCTCCCCCTACACTGGCACTTGGAAGAATCAGGAAATAACTTTTAATAGATTTTATTTCATCTGCATGGTTTGTTCTATAAGGTCGGTATGGATTTGTTAGATTTCACTGACACCACGCTGACGAGGTACTGCATAAAATGCAGGAATTAATGAAATGTAACTATCAGTCGCCATTTCGGTGGAAGATATTGAGAGAAATCACCAACAACAGGAATCATTCTGTAACCTGTTTGGATGTAGCAATAGAGTACATCCTTGAGTATTACGTATTAACAAGAACATTACTGTCATTGTGTTGAAATGTCTCTGACACACACACATACACACACACACACACACACACACACAACCATCAACTCAACATCCAGTAAATTGGATTCTCCATACATAGATATTAACCAGTGGTCTTTATCAGACCCTTTTGTTAATTTGCATTGCTTAAAATGTCATGCAGTATGTATTGCAAGACACTATTATGTTCAATCAGCGTTGAGGTAATTGTGGAATGCACAAGCAAGCAAGCAAACACGAGTGACCTACAGTGTGTTCTTCTTGGCATTTGGAAGCCTCTTCCACAAAAAAAGGATGAAATTGCTTTAAAATGCTATTGACATGCTGCTTTTCAATGTTCCTGTCAGACCGCCGCGTTAATCATATTTATGTTGTCTCAGATCAGTTGTCATTCATGAGGCCACAAATAAAGCTTTTTACCTCCAGCCAGCTGGTTCGGCGTTCCAGCACTGGTTGTTTATTTATGACCAACATGAGAGCAATACACAAGAAAGGCCTGTCACTTTCGGGCAATGTTTAATCATATTTTTATGATTTAACGTCGGAACATTCACAGGAATATGTTTGAATCTAATTTGGTATGGTCCCAGTTGTATATGCATGCTGTATTTTTTTGCAGCGGTGCCTTGATAAATACAAAATGAATGCTAGGAAGATTTCAAAAAAAATAAAAATCTGTATGGATTGAATTGATCAAAGTCATAGATTAGATTAGATTAGATTAGATTAGATTAAACTTTATTGTCATTGTTCATAGTACAGGTACATGTACTGAGACAACGAAATGCAGTTAGCATCTAAACAGAAGTGCAAATAGCAGTAAAGTGCAAAAAGAGAAGTATATACAAATTTAGATAAATATGAAATAATTGGTATAAACAGGGGGGCTAGATATGGATACGCTACATATGTACAGTATAAACAGTACCGACAGTACTGACAGTATAAACAGGGGGGCTAGATATGGATACGCTACATATGTACAGTATTAACAGGGGGGCTAGATATGGATACGCTACATATGTACAGTAATAACAGGGGGGCTAGATATGGATACGCTACATATGTACAGTATAAACAGTACCGACAGTACTGACAGTATAAACAGGGGGGCTAGATATGGATATACTACATATGTACAGTATAAACAGTACCGACAGTACTGACAGTATAAACAGGGGGGCTAGATATGGATATACTACATATGTACAGTATAAACAGTACCGACAGTACTGACAGTATAAACAGGGGGGCTACATATGGATATACTACATATGTACAGTATAAACAGTACCGACAGTACTGACAGTATAAACAGGGGGGCTACATATGGATATACTACATATGCACAGTATAAACAGCGGGGCTAGATATGGATATACTACATATGCACAGTATAAACAGTACCGATGGTACTGACAGTATAAACAGGGGGGCTACATATGGATATACTACATATGTACAGTATAAACAGGGGGGCTAGATATGGATATACTACATATGCACAGTATAAACAGTACCGACAGTACTGACAGTATAAACAGGGGAGCTAGATATGGATATACTACAGTATAAACAGGGGAGCTAGATATGGATATACTACATATGTACAGTATAAACAGGGGGGCTAGATATGGATATACTACATATGTACAGTATAAACAGGGGGGCTAGATATGGATATACTACATATGTACAGTATAAACAGGGGGGCTAGATATGGATATACTACATATGTACAGTATTAACAGGGGGGCTAGATATGGATATACTACATATGCACAGTATAAACAGTACCGACAGTACTGACAGTATAAACAGGGGGGCTAGATAAGGATATACTACATATGTACAGTATAAACAGTACCGACAGTACTGACAGTATAAACAGGGGGGCTACATATGGATATACTACATATGTACAGTATAAACAGTACCGACAGTACTGACAGTATAAACAGGGGGGCTACATATGGATATACTACATATGTACAGTATAAACAGGGGGGCTACATATGGATATACTACATATGTGTAACGGTGTAGATCCTTGTGAGTCCTCGAGTAGGTAGCAAGTTGATCGGTAAAACTCACTCCTCAAAGATAAAAGCCCAATAACAGCTCCGCCAAGGGAGCCGGTTCTCTTGGCGCAGCGGGTTGTTGCAGTGCTTCTCAACGCGGGAGCCCTGGGTTCAAACCCCGAACCAGGCCGGTCACATATGCACAGTATAAACAGGGGGGCTAGATATGGATATACTACATATGTACAGTATAAACAGTACTGACGGTACTGACAGTATAAACAGGGGGGCTAGATATGGATATACTACATATGCACAGTATAAACAGTAATAAATATAAATGAAATGTTTAGGATGAGTATCTAGTGCAAATGATAGTAACTGATAGTAACTTACTATATAAGTAAATCAAACCAGGAACAAAGTTTAATATGCCAGCAGAAAGATGAATACAGCACTTAGACGTAGATGTAGTATAACAGGTGCTTTGTTGTAGACGTAGAGCGGCAGTTGGGATGATGCTCACATCTGTTGAGTGTTACTCTCACCTCAGTACACACTGACTCTGTTCAGTCGGCGAGAAGAACAGGAGCACAGACACCACCGAGCACATGTTTTTCTATTTTTTTGTTGTTGTTGTTGTTGTTGTCGTTGTTGAAGAGGATTGTGATGACAACGACGACACTTAAGTATACTCACGTAGTTTTATATGATAATTGTTTCTTTGCTATTCCGGGCAATGTTCCTTTATAGGTGTTTTTTGTTTTAAAAGAAGAAGCCAAACTATAAAAAGTACTGGTGGGATTGCAACGTGTAATACATACGTAAAGTTATAGTAAAGTTAAGTAAGTAAAGTTTATTTGTCCAGCGCTTTTCACAGACAGGACACCACAAAGCGCTTTACAAAGGCGATGAAAACAATACATACAGTAGTAAAAATTCAGGATAAAATACAATACAGTAAAAGAATAAAACAATAAAATTAAAATAAAAACAACCATATAATAAAATACCAAATACCACAGGATTGATAAAAGAGCCCACTAAATCAATAACATGGAAACATGGTGCTATATGTGCTAAACGTCATATTTTAACATGAGTAAATCTTTACCGCATTCATTTTGAGACATTAGTGTAATTATTGTTAACAATTAAGATGAGAAGACCGACGGCCTCTACGCTGCATTTTACATTGTGTGCCACCGGGTGATGTTTTTTTCAGTACAAATGAAGCTAAAGCTTTCAGAGTTTCTCACACCGATGGGAAAATCACTTCCAACATGTTCATCGTCATCAGTGAAGCCGAAGATAAAGACAAAACATTTTACAGAAGAAGATCTCTTTGCAACAGGATGCAAGTTTATGGGAAACGTGGTCTTTGTTTTTTGTTGTATGCCGACGCGTCACAATTTGACAAAGATACATTGATGTGTAAAAACATCTCTAAAACCTCTTGTGAAGACTAGTCCCTCTTCAGTGGAGGCGATGCAATAATGACTGGGAAAGTAGAGTTGTGAAGACGTGCTGTGTCTACATCCCTGGTGGCAGCTCAGTCCTCTTTCACATCATCACCACAGGCTTGATGAGGACTGAAGCATCTGCGTAGCCAGAGAACCGCTCAAAAGAACTGCAGATCGTCTCAGGGCAATACCACAAAGCATAATCAGACACTGTTGCTTTGTTCACACCCGGAGTGCCGCACAGTATTGGTCCTTGCCTCTCAGCTCATATGAGGTCATGTCATATCAGAGTAGGCTTTGGGATCCTTCAAGCACTAATTGGGACACGGCAAAATGAATTTTCCAGCAATGACCTGTCTAGGATTTGCGGGTCAGGCAAAGTGACAACACCTCTCATTTCATGTTATGAGATAGTGCAGCTCTTTGTAATCATGGAGAGACTCTCCTACAGTGATCCCATTTCCTTTCAAATTCAACAATCTATTATTTAATTGCGATCATTTATTCTGACAAAAACTATGCAGAACATGCACTTCTTCACGATTCGCTATTATTAATTCTGCCCTAAGGCAGAGTATCAGATGAATATATGACCATTGTAAGCTATCACCAAACGTTTTTCATTCCCACCAGTCTGTACTTTATCAAAGAATAACTAAATAACTGTAAAATTCAACAGTTTTCAGCATTCTCGTCACTGGTTAAGTGTTTCTCACAGTATGCAAACAGAATTTTCCTTATGTTATACAGTAGGATACCGGTGGTAGAAAATGACTCATTATATTGTAATTTCATGCTGTTGAGATGTCTCGTCCTTGAGAGCTCACATCATGTTTCTAGGCATTCAAATCATATAGCCTCCACATAACACATAACAGCACATTGCCCTCTGAATCATTGTCTCCTTTTCCCACTATACTATAGGGTGAAGGCAACAAAAGCAAGCAACCCGACAGCCAGAAATTACATCTAAATCTACCTTTCCACATTCTGGTGGATTTCACTGTGATCCTTTTCTTTTTGCTTCACATCCTTCCCATGTAGTGGTTTAACTAAGTGATATTATTTATGAAATGCAAGCACACACCCTACCCCGCAGCTGTGCAGGCCCCCCTATCATCAAATTAACAGGCGCATGAGATAGTGAACTAAAAAACGCTAGCTGCCAGGGACTATCATCCTCACTGGCTGCAACTGCACCAGACTCTATCATGCAGCTGCTTCTCACTAAGATCATTCCTCTACTGCAGGGAACCACAGGCCTATTGGGTGTCGGGGGGCTGACGGGCGATTGGACTCCCCTGTACGTCCTCCTCCTCCGCCACCACCACCAGACCTGTCAGAGGCCTAGTGTGATCCCGGGGCTCCGCTCAGACAAGACTGACCCCGAGTCTGTGATCTCCCCTCCAACCCTGGCACTTGCAGGCCTAATCTGAAAGCAGCATCACAGTGGCAGGGCGGAGAGCCACTGGAGGCCACACAGTGAGCAGGTCATTACTGCCGCGCCCTTCAAACAGAGCTCCACGCAGTGCTGCTGCTTCTCTCCACTCCATCACACTTGGCACAGGACTGCTTCTCAAGCCTGCTGAGTATTTTTACCAACACTTTGCAGTCCTCTTGGGAACCAAAGGCCTAGGGAAGGCCAGTCTTCTGTAGCCCAGATCCCCCCGGCCCTGATATTGTTAATAAATGTGTACTTGAAGCAGCAGACACACTAATTACTCCACTTGAGAAGCAACCGTTATACTGAGTAAAAAGGAAACAAAATAACCACATGTACCGTGTTGTTCATAACTTCCTTAGTGATACTGCGTCCTTGGATTGCTCCGCTGTTCGCGCCCCATTTGTACCTAATAATACATTTCAAAGAGCATGACAGCACATACAGAATATTTTTTTAATTCCCTCGACCCCCCACCCTTCCTCTACCTCCTCCGCCTTCTCCCGCTCTGATCTTCCTTGCGTTTTAAGAGGCATGAAGTCGGCTGGGTTTGTCAGTAATGGTTGATAACTAATTCATTGGTCTTCTCTCTTTTTCAGAACCCAGTGGTTTTCATCTTATTTCCCACTTTAGAAGTTTCACTTTTAATCTTTTACTTAGTCAGTCTGTCTGGATGCTGAATCCCATGCTGGGTGATTTACATTTCATGCCAACAATAAAACTGCCTCTATGAAGTTATTACATCTCGTAACTTATCATTCCCAAGTGGTAAAATCCATATGTTTTGCTGCAAAACTCCCTGAATATGTAATCTTAAATAATTTGAGCATAAGTAAAGTGAAGCATTGTTTCGAAGTAGAGCAACGCTGCAAATTTCCCCCATAATTTGTCTTATCTGAAACAATATAAACCATAACTGGAGGCTAACTGACTGGAGAACCACCCAGGGCAGTGTTTGAGACTGCAGGCAATATCTATCATAATCAAAGCCCTTTTTATGCAAATGTGTGCTGACTGATTCTTTTAGAAATAGAGGGTGTTTCATATCAAGGATCATTCTCATAAGGAAGTTCCCTGTTAGACTAACTTAATGAGCTGCAAAGGCAACTTACAACATCATCAGTGTGCCACATTCACACAGTTCACGCTACATGATAACTGGTGTAAAGGAAGAGACTTGATTTGCCCTTTACAATAGCATGTCTAACTGCTGTTTGCAGATATAAAGGGATGTAGGCAGGCGGTGCAATTATCCTTCGTAACATCTGCTGTTTGGCCAAGCACCTCCGTGATCATCACTAGAACACGCAAGCTGGACACATTTGCCATGAAAGTACAGGCCAGTGGATAGGGTCAGCTAACACTTGATTTGTGTTAAATTTCAGGCCAACAGGGCAGCGTGTGTGTGTTTGTGTGTGTGTGTGTGTGTGTGTATTGGCGATGGCTCAAAAACGTCTGAGTTAAGGCTCGAAGCACTCTGCTATAAAGTCTAAAAGCAGCTATTTCTAACTGCATTCAAAAGCACCAATTCTCCAAGGGCATTTTTATGTAGCAGCAACCTTTTGTCATGTAACACTAATCAAAGAGTAGCTGTGCAGATAGTGTCAAAGCTGCAGTAGGTGACCATTATGAAAGTGAATATATGAATTGCTAAATTAAATAGATATTAACTTAGAAATCTGGTCCAGCATGTGAAATACATTATGCAATAAACTATTGCCCTCTGTTGGACAACGGCGCTATCTGCATTGGTTCTGCCATGCGATGGAGAGAGAGAGGAGGAGGAGAAAGAGGATGGGGATGGAGTCTCCTCCACCATCATTTAGTGTGAAAAATAAGTTAAAAAAACAATATCACTGCTTATAAGAACAGAATGATTTTGATCTTCCACAAACATCTATCGGTATATTCTGTATGTTTGCAGTCTAGAGGAACAATGTTGCCAGACTGCACAGCTTCTGCTTTTTTAACGTAGTTTAGGTGGGTAATTGGATAACACAGGTTTATCCTCAGCAAGCACTTTGTATGAGCAATCCAATTTCACATCCTCCTGAAGGAAAACCATTATTCTTTACCAGAGGTTGATACTCCAGTCACCCTTGCGCAGAAATGCAGCATGAGGTTCTCTCCAAATCCTATCAGTGTCTAACCTTGTTACCAGCCAATCTGTATTATTGTGCTATAATTCCATATTTTGCCCTGTCCTCACCGTGGCACTGGCAGTTGAAAAGATAAAGCCTCTACTGCCGTTTTGATGACAACGATGGATCGGCGGACTGTTTGTCTTCTATCTGTGAGCATTGGCATGTTCCATCTTGCTGTGCAAACTGACATCGCTAATGAATATTTTAACTATTTAATGTCCCGACAAGGCCTGCATTCATATAACACTATTGTAATGCTTTCATTTTGATATTCCAGTAGTCTATAATGCATTTCAAAATACTGTATTCCTACATTCCCAAGTTAAACACCCTGAGCTATCCCCATTAAGTCAAACAACTCCACTTAGAACTACTTAATTTAGATAATTAAATTAAAATTCTATGGAATGTGAGGTCTAGCAACAACAAATAAAAAATAAAAAATACAATAATTAGTTGTGTTCATTTTACTGAACAAAATGAGCAGGAACTCTACATTAGTCTCAGCTGTGCTGTCGTAATTTGCAGAGCAAGTTGCCTCCGGCTATCAACTTCATTTTGCAGCAAATGTTGTTCTACTTGATTGGAAGATTGATTTCAAGTTTAGGCTAAGAATTTCGGCTTATTAGTGGTTATACTGGACACATACCATATAAGAGAGAGAGAGAGAGAGAGAGAGAGAGAGAGAGAGAGAGAGAGAGAGAGGAATAAGAAGAATAGCCTTTCGCCTGTGTTCCATCAAGGGAGAAATTACACATTTACTAAGGTTTTTTCTTAAGACGACGGCCCCCATAGATCAAACCGCTTGGATGTACCAGCCAATTTTCAACATGAAATATAGACACCAGAAATCTATTACACCTGTGTTCTGTGTTCTCCCCCCTCCCCCCCTCTCTCTCTCCCTCTCTCTCTCTCTCTCTCTCTCTCTCTCTCTCTCTC